>JAUTBQ010168165.1:0-11998 GCA_032361185.1 Lepetodrilus ovalis | reverse complement strand
ACCTAGATAATGACCAAACGAATTTCAGTCTGAGACTATTTACGTTTGATTTGTACACCCTAAAGTTGTTATTTCCTAGTATACTAAGTCCCCAACACTTGATATTTATAATAAATTTCATGACAAAACATTATCTTGTCTAAATCATCTACACTCCACGTTAGCGGGTAGCATGGAATTCTAACCAACTATGAAAGGCCCTTGTTACGACTTCTGTCATTGTGGAATGGTCTTCTTCAGGTGGCAGGAACCGTCTTTTGGACGACATGGACCTGTACAGACAAAAACTCCGAGAAGAACGAAGAATGATCGAGGAGCTATTAATGAACCGTAAACCAGTGAGAACTTGACTATATTTAATACTAGTTAAATTGTCTACGGTCATTATTATTAAATCATAGTGCATCCAGTGGCTTCAATATACGTATTCGTTTCCTTGTCCTTATTCTTGTTTTATTATCTTCCATCTCCAGAAGTCTGTTTTCTTGTTGTACTCTTTATTCCTCTTATTCTCAATGCTGTTGTTGTGCGTGTTGCTGTTCTCCCTGTTGTTGTTGTTGTTGTTATTATTGTCCTTATTTCTCTACTCCTTATTATTGTTTTTCTCCTTGTCAATTTTCTTCTCCTTACTATTGTTCTTCTCATTGTTATTGTTCTTCTCATTGTTATTGTTCTTCACCTTGTTATTGTTCTTCACCTTATTATTGTTCTTCTTGTTATTATTATTCTCCTTGTTATTGTTCTTCTCATTGTTATTGTTCTTCTCCTTATTTTTGTTCTTCTCATTGTTAATGTTCTTCTACTTGTTAATGTTCTTCTCCTTATTATTGCTGGTCTCTTTGTTATTGTACTTCTTGCATTGTTATTGCTATTCTCTTTCTTTTTGTTCCTTTTCTTGTTATTCTACTTTGTATTCTTCTTCTCCAGGATCTTATCCTGCTATTCCATGAGGACAAATTGTCTATATACTAGTACATTCCCTCGTTATTAATGATAATAAAAATACACATTTTGTTCTCTTAGATTGAACCGCCTAGGCTGGACATTAAGGTTATCAGAAAGCAAAGACAGAGGTGAGTCAGAACAGCATATGTACTTACTGTCACTTCCTAATAGATGAAATAACAGGGCGATACCGTATTTATTTTCTGGCAATGTTATGCACGTTTATGAAGACCTGGGAGGCTATTCTCGAAACGTTCTGACGATCGTACGGCAATCGTTCGTTATTAGGCTAATAAGATCGTAAGAACGTTCCTAGAACTGGCCCCATGATCTAAGTACTGTCTGATTTCAGGACTGAACGAGCACCACCTACCCCTCCAACGCCAGATAACGCCAATCCGGAGAACGTCCACATCTTCACGGATCTCAAACACAGAGGTACGGAAGGTGTTCTATTGAGCATTGTATTCTGAATGGTCATAATATGGAAACACAATAAGTTATTCAGCATCGAGACACCGAATTGGTGCCTGCACTTACTATATGCCCACTGACGTATGTAGAGGCACCGCTTGTGATTACGTTTGAGAGGATGACAATTTAGTTTGCTTTGATAAAATAGACCATGTCTAGAAATAGCGTTCAGACCAGCAGTGACATTACATTTTCAATTTATAATATTAACGGAAATGGATTCAACATGCATTGGTCATTTTGGGCCTCCAATTTCGACCCAAGTTTACAATACTATTTATATAAATGGTATTAATACATACAATTACTAAGAACATAGCGTTTATAGTTTACGTAAACAAAAGGTTGAATCCACTTTCTGTAATAATTGTTACATCAATTTTAATGACTTTGCTTTACTTAGTTTAGTGCAAACTTGGCTATTGATTGTATTGTTGCTAATGATACGGACTTTGTCCACTGGTTGAAAAGTGGGCTGTGATTGTACAGTTGCCATGATACGGTTCCAGACTACAGATCTCGTCAGCAGTTCCGCAGTGTGTTCCCAGAGGTCCCACATACAAACTACAAGCTGGAGTGGCAACAGGGGGCGCTGCTAAAACATCAGGAAGAGGCTCTGAGGCAACTCAAAGATGCAAAATCAGGTAAAGATATATAGGACTTGGACCCGTTACTCAAAACGGTAGCTACAATTGATTGAAAGTCAAGTTCTATGAAGCACTTTTATCGCTACAATACTTAAGAATCTAGTTAGCTGAAACTACTGTAGTGATAAAAATGTTTTGTGTGGATTTACTCTTGTCATGAAGCAACTTTTCTTACTGGACATGTAGTTTTTCGATCCATCCCGCTGTATACTACTCATAATCTGTTTTGTCTCTAGATACACAAAAACAAGTGATTATGAAGAAATACTTCTTTAGCAGACCTATCTGGATGGACCGAGAAGTGACACCTTTCGGACGAGTCAAGGTTAGATACAACCAAGTTGGCCCAATTCTTTAAGTTGATCCAAATGTCCCATTTTTGCAGTTTGGATAACATTTCTCTAAACAGTTAAATTATACAGACATATAGGCAACTTAGATTTACTTAGTCCAACTGGAATCCGTTCAAGGGAATCTCTTTAGATTTCTTAAAATGTCAATTTACACCTTGGATATAATGCCCCTAAAGAGTCCTTATTATAATAAGGGGGGACATTCTGCATAGACCCAATGTTAATAATGGACAAATCTATAATTTGCATGGAATCTCACAGATACCTTTAACATTGCAGATTTTCAAATTACCCTATGACCCACTTTACATTTGAACACTTTAGCCCTCTGCCTGCTGGATTAGGCACACTGTTCTTTAGGGCATCTCCGATTGCCTGCAGTAAGTAGAGGGTTAAAGGCATACACAAACACACACACATAGTACTGCAAAGTACGTGTACTTGCTTGTCATACATGTAATTGTGGTTCTATTCTACAGAGACGGCACAATTATACAACCAGCCTCTGGGAATCAGAAGGTCGACTTGCAGGTATCGGTGAAGGTGGGTACAACCACAGGACTTTGAATAATTATTATAAAATACCATCTATCTATATAGTAATATATATAGTAATACTATATAGATAGATGGTATTTTATTATAATTATTCAAAGTCCTGTGGTACAACTACATGGACGACTTTCACATCCTTGATTTCTTGTATGGCACAAATTGCTCACATTTACGTGTATCAGAGACATACAGTGTCACATTCCTTTTTCATTAACTTCTTACTTTACTAGAATTTGATAGTACATCATATTCTTTGTTTCAGACAATTCTCTCGGATTTAGGAGTCATAGGTAAGCTCTTCAATAATAATAGTATTATTATTTTCTATATACAGTAACAGCAATGAAAACAACCACGTCGGATACAGATGTGCGTGTAAAGCTGAAACAAAACAACATATAAAACATGCAATTTAATCAACATATTTGCAACTTTCTACAATACATTCTGCACCCTCACATTTTGGTATTCCGGTTTCCGCCCCCTTGTATCCTATCATATATGAATTTTGCAATAACATTAAATATTTGCATGATCTCCATGCATGGGCAATAGCTCAATCTGGAAATGATGGTTAAAGCGTGAAGCAGTGACAGGAGGTAGATGATATTAGAAAGTATGTTCCATGTACATGTATTAGAAAAATATATAATTGTAATAGATCTAGTATTATAGTTTCCTCCTGCCCTAAACTGACAAGTCGTGATGTTAGTGAAAGATTCTAGAAAGCGTCTCTAAACCACATTACAAAACTAGATAAATAATAGAAACTAGTATTATACGATTCTGTTTTCAGACGAAACTCCGCAGACACTTTGGCCGATGACACATGGTTGCGTCCAAGTTCTGCTGATGTGTAAACTAACGACAGACAACACATTAAGTGACATTCTCAACCTAATGGGAATCATACTTCATTGGAGTATATATACACGATCGTTGCATACCTCTGGACAACAACAGCATCCTAAATGAAATTGGAATTTACCATCTGTTTCCGATCTGACGTCTTTGGGTGGTTCCTGACAAGATACTGTATGCCGATTTCGTCGAGGTGTGAGATGAAAGCGCCTCTCTGTTTCCCACGTTTCTAGTATTTGTGTTTAATGTGAGAAACCATCATCCTTGATGACTGTGATATTGCCTCTGTGATACTGAAGTACCGTACGAGACATAACCTGACCATATCCACGTGTATGTAGATAGATAAATCCTGGATCTAAAATAACATTGACACTCAACGTGGATATACAGTACCTCAGGATAAATGTTTTGAAATATTGTAATTTATTGAGTAGAATGTTGGAAAAAAATCATATTATCAGTAGAATAATAAATATATTACAAGTATATTTCTAAGTATATCATGTATATGACCACGAGTACCGTTAACAATAAAAACTAAATGGGTTTTCAAACAATACAATATTGGAGAATAATGTGCTGATTGTAAAAGATCGTCAACACTATAAGGCATATCCAACTGGCAAATACATGCATGTGTGTGTAAGATTGTCACTGCAAGACAAATAATGACCGTGAAACATAGAAAATGACACATATAAAGACAATTTCCAATTTGGTAATTTCCTACTTCCAGGGTATCGTTTCTCGTAGCTCTCGTATCTACTACGAGACCCATAAGCGCTCTCGTAGCTATCTCTAATACAAGGCGCTCACGAAACTCCCTCAGACAGCGCGCTCTCTTTGCCTATAGCTAATGCACTGCAAATAGAGCGCTACGGTCTCTTAGTGGATAAGAGAGCTTCGTGAAAAGATACCCAGCATGATATACGATTATGGACAATAATGGAAATAACACAGCAGTTTACAGTAGTTTACATAAAATTTCCCAAACCGAAAATGAATCTGCACCACACTAGGTAAGTGCACTGTAGACTTCCTTGTTCATGTAACCTATCATCCCCTCCACAATGTTAACTAATAACAGTCAGAATCATTTTAGACGTACACTGCGATATAATTATGTATGATGTTATCTAACATGTATTAATTAACTCTCTCCATGGGGCAACCGGAATTGCCATAAAGAGCAGTGCCTGTGCCTGTGCCTAATCCAACAGGGAGAGGGTTAAGAGTATCCAATATTTATGTCTTGATATATTATGACAGGACAACATTAAATGGATAACTACGCAAATGTTTATTTATTTATGTTTCAACAATGATTAGATTAGGCTACTTTAGGTTAGATCAATTGCAGAATATTTTGCACCGCAGTGCCACACATCGGATTATAGTATTCGTGGTTCCTTATTGTATTCGTGGTTCCTCAGTGAAATTAAATTTCCGCTACATATTCAGCCTAGTCAGCGTAGTAGTACACGTTTGGCTCCTTAACGTATGACTAATCGGTTTGTCTGCTTGATCTCAGGTAAGTTTTTGATCTTAGTTCCATGGGTCACCGGAACACATTCCAAAACTTTCAAGTAGTTCTGAATAGACAGATATACCGTATGCACGAGTACAAAAGCAGAGGAGGAAAGCCTGTTCAGAAAGACGAGCACTATCCCGATTTCCTAACGTGTTACGTTCCGCATGACGCACACAGTCAAGACAGAAACCCATAAGGTGTCTTGAGGAACTATGCTCTCGAACAGACCTATTCGGTTTCTTTGGGTCTGTACAAGTCGCGCGGTTCTACCTCGTAGATAGTGACCATTGTCTACTCAAACGAATTCATATACACTTTGTTATCGGTCGAATACGCAACACAAATGCCTGTACCGTATAGCTATTATTGCAATGCTCATAAAGGTATATGTGGTGAAGAGAAGCTAGTAGGTTTAGTTTACATTACTATTTCTGTTATAAAATGGAAATCAAATATTATTTTAAATTATTATACCAGAATGTAAAATTATCTTATTCAGGTTTGAGTAAATGTTAATAAGATTCACCAAATAAATATTACTTCTATAGTCATGGTTTCATTTAATAACAATGGCATTTGATGCATACAGAATACAAATAATAATTTAAATGGAAATATGGCTCAATATTACTTGAATTATTTGGCTAATTAAACTATATATAGCATAACAATGCACATGTGTACACCATATTATTCTATTCAATTGTCCTTCAATAAATAACAAAAAGAAAATATAATTAACCCAACTGGTTTGTTTTATTACAAAAAGGTGTATTTAAATATCAAAGATTGACATTTCTTCATATTATGTAACAATCATGCAAAACTGGCAAAGAGTATTCCCATATATCCTTGCATCAGAGTAAAACTCCCCCCCCCCCCCCCACCCCCCCAAAAAAAAGAAGTGTAAGTAAATTAACTTAATAACAAGACAACGATCCACATTAACATGCAGCACTGTCTCAACAGGTATAAAAGACAGATCACAGTTTGGGCAAACTTCAACGCAAATTAGTAAAGATGGTTTAGTATGGAAATGTTGTACGTGCATACAGGAATGAACATTGGCATGAGGCTGGACACGATAGAGTTCTCAAATTGTCTTTCACTTGTATAAAATATTAAACATGTACTTGTATAGAAAAGTCTATAAACTGATGGAATATCAGTTATAATTAGTTATAATCACAATATATATTCATTGATATTCAACAATGCTGTATATTGTTGTTGGCATTTGAAGTGAGGAATACTTGAAGCAAAAACTACTGGAAAACTATTTGGATTATACTAAATTTAAAACGGTCAATTCTTTTGAAAGTAGCACATAGTATATAATAGGGAATATTAATTAATTAATTATGCATGCACACACACATACGCATGCACGCACGAACACACACACACACACACACACACACACACACACACACACACACCGCTGGAAAGCATCATCTATTACATTCAATACATTCTCAATCCGTCAACAATTACACATAATTTATACTCATTACCTCACCTCTATGTTCACTACTACATCTTTACACTGGTGCATCATATTCAAATTGGTTTATATTCTTTGGATAACTAGCGTAAATAGCTGGATTATCCTGGGTTCGTGGCTTTCAGGGGTGTGTGTGGATTCTCTGCACTACTTACCAAGCTATAGGTTGCCAATAAATATACATCATTTGGGGAATACAACATAAATAACTTGTCAGTGTAGCTCTGGCATGACAGAACTTTCAACAATCGTAACTATTGCACTTGTAACTATCAACTTGTAACCAGTTCACCAGGACTTCACGTTAACCCATCCTCACACCTCAGAGGTACTTATTACGTTCTGACTTCATAGTACCCCTGGCACACATCTCGGGGAAAACTTGCGCAAACAGCCAACCAATGAAATCATTTTCACCAACAATATTGCTGTAAAATTCTATCCAATGAAATAGTGTGTATCCTTCCTGTTAGTAAATTGCTGGTCACATGCATCTAGTTTACATTGGTATTACGTCCCTTCGCTTGTCATATTTTTTTAATTGGTCACTGAAAATGGTTCTATTTTTAGCTCCTTGGCTGTTGGCTGTTTCCTTTAGAAGTGTGCCAGGGGTACTATGAAGTCAGAATGTAACAAGTACCTTTGGGGTGTGAGGATGCAGTTAACCATGTTAACATTACTAATACATTGGTACATACTAGTATATCATAAACTACTGTAACTGGGACAGTCGCACAGTAATTCAATGTGTTTGTTGCCTGTTATTCATCATCCTTGATAACAACCTACTCAGGCCCAGCAACAAACAAACAGGCCCAGTTTCTTGGAGCTGCAGGACTAAGCCACATACAGTGCAAATAAACCGACCCCTCGACTATTATATCGGCGGATTTCTGCAGATCTGCAGAAAATTGCCATGCATGCCTTATTGTAATTATGTTTCAAAGTTAATGTACCTGAAGTACATAGGAAATGCCATTATACACCAACTCCATGTAAGTAGAAATTTCAAAAGTTATATTTCTTGTGCGGGTTACCAATAAATTAGACAAGAAAAAATAATATTGCAAAAACCACATCCATATATAATAATTATGTGTCTAGTATGATTATCATGTGCTGTAGTGTATCTTTCAATACTTGCTTATTACGGATGACATATACTCAACAAAATTCATCAATGGCCAGCAGGAGACTGTTTGGACATACTGGTATACATTTTGCTTATTATTATTATTATTATTATTATTATTTATAACAAAGAAAAATTTCAAAATACCTACACGTAGGATGTACTCTTCAAGAACGTAAGATGAATTGGAAGAAGAAAGAAAGCAGAATACTCAAATTGATTTAATTATATAGAATGACGCTATCCTACAAAAAATATATATGCGGACACTTAATGTATTTTGTTGAGTGTATGTAAATAAATAGAGAATGTGCAATTTCTTTAACCTGAATATGGCAAAGATGACCACAAATGCTTCAGAAAAGTGATAGTGAACACGTTTAGCATCGAAAATATAGATCCCCAATGTTGGAAAGATTTGAGGTGCTATTAGTATGTTAGTAGAGCATGGAAGAATTTATAGATCAAGATAAGATAGCTTATTTTCCAAGAGGATTGAAATCTTGGAGGTCTATTATATAACATCATGCACTCCACATACTGTAGTCTATTATCAGTTTTACAAATATACAGACAGACTTGCATAATTTATAGTTTGCATTGTTAATAGTCACCAACAGAGCCTGGCCCAAAGATTATAAAAAAAATACAAAATACAAAATCATACTCAACTCAAGATTTTATTCACAAATCTGAGTAGAGTATGAATTGTACTCAAAAAATATATATAACCTTGAGGCCAGGAGACGTCTATCTGCATCTAAACCACTGACATCAACATGCGACCAAATCAAAAAAGGAATAAATATTATTAAATTTATCAGCACCTAGACTGTGTCAGAAATTCTATCAAATATGAATTAATCAGTATGCAATGTTGTGGACTATGTTTCACTCTAAACAAAGCTATGGATTTATTTCGGTATGTTTTTTGTATGCACCATCCCGGTGTCATGAATCAGATGCCGATCACCGCCATAAGCCAGAAGAACAGGCAGATAAGTATAGCGATGCCAGCGATCAACCACGCCACGTGAATAGTACCTGCAAACAAACAAAGACATTATTAACTTACAAATGATTTCTTTTAATTTTTTTTTAATTGCGGCTTAGAGCCCCTTTCAAGATTCTTTGACACATCAGGGCATGATGAAACCTGCAACAACTGTAGCACTGGATGTTGGAGTAAACCTGTGA
Source organism: Lepetodrilus ovalis (assembly GCA_032361185.1). Lineage (NCBI taxonomy): Eukaryota > Metazoa > Mollusca > Gastropoda > Lepetellida > Lepetodrilidae > Lepetodrilus > Lepetodrilus ovalis. The sequence goes on along the minus strand of JAUTBQ010168165.1, from coordinate 2,796 downwards.
ACACTGGCTGGTACCAACGGAGCAAGGATGACAACTCTATTGCCACGGTACAGACAGTGCACAATTGACCAATTACATTAGGGCTCTGGACTAAGGTGTGCCCGACGTACGGGGCAAGTTAAATTGCACTGCGGGCAACCTATCTTTTAACATATAGAAACTTTGGTGTCTTTACAACTTGCCCTGACTAGGCAAGCCCTGTGGGCAAGTAACTCAAAATGTTAGTCTGGAGCCCTGTACATTCACGATTCAGATGAACATTTCTCACCAGGCCCTGAGATTACAAAACTTTCTTGTGTACAAGTTCATGGTCAACTCAGAGTTTTCTTCATAAATCCCCATATAAAATTTACGCTTGAGCATGAAAACGTACCTCAGATAGCTTCGTAATCTCAACCCCAGGCACAGAAATTACAAATCTTTTTGAGTATGGATTCATGTTCATGCTCAAATTTTATATCAGATTTGTGTTCAGCATGATATTATACTAAAAAAAGTTTTAAATTTGTAATTTCAGTGCCGAAATGGCTAATGAATGGAAAAATATGTTAGGAATATAAATATATATATTTATATATATATATTACAGTGTCCCCTCGATATTACGCTGAAGTTGGTGTTCATGACATACCTCTGTTATAGTACCGGCCTTATGCGATATTGCAGGGAAATAACGAAAATAAAAATGAGATCCTCGTCTGACCCCACGTTATATCCGAATCTGTGGTGCATTGGACAGTGTCAGGTCGAGAGGACACTGTATATATACAAAAATCATCTTCTCCCACAATAATATCCAAAGAGAAGGTGCATCTAAAAAGTGCCATCTAAAACAGTTACAAATTGAAATATTTATTAAAAAGGAATTTATGATTGGACATACCTCTAGGAGAGACTTGGTGTATTTTGATGGTGTTGTCGGCAGATATACTCAGCAAGGTGAAGTCCTGTTCTCCCGTCACCGCTCGCGCTGCTTCGGAACTCGGCATGAAGTCCACCCCCGTCACAAATATACTGTGTGCCTCGTTCACATTGTATAACCTCTGTAAATACAGAATGGAAGGAATATAAGTAAAGATTATTATTTTTCAAATAAATAAGAATGACTTTCCATACTTTTGTATTAATTTCAATAAAATATATTTTTTTACTATATTTTGAATTCCAACCAATTTCAAGATTCTTTCACTTATATCATGGCTTCTGTTTAGGGTAGGACATCCATAACATCCATAGTACCGAATGTTGCTTTTAATCTGTGAGTACTGGCTGTTGCTGATAGACAAAGGATGGTAACTGTATAAAGTTCTCTATCAAACATGGCAAGGGGAGCTAACTAGTGAAGAGAAAATAAACACTCGCCTGTAAACTAAATGAAATATACACAGCCACGCTTCCTGAGATTGTCCCGACACCAAGGTAAATTCCGTCGTCACTGCAAAACAATATACAGATTTTTAAAACATTAATTTATAATTCCATTAATTCACATGACAATTATTCGTCATAGATGTTGAGGCAACTTTGCTTTCAAAGCAAAGACAACCTATCAGAAAAATAATACATATGCCGATGTCATTTCCTGGCAGTGAATCATGAAAATAAATGTTTAGAAAGACTTTCCTGAAAATATGGCGACATAACTTCTCATAGATCTTGCATGTATTATCAATGCACAAATTTTAACCTGAATTTGATGGTAAATTACAGTATAAAGTAAATGTAATTAATGCGACGGCTGAACATATCTGCAAGACCTATACAAGGCTCTAGACTAACATATGCCCGACATACAGGAGCAAGGTAAATTGCACTGCAGGCAACCTATCTTTTTTTTTACACATGGCACCTTTGGTGCCTCTGCCTTGAAAAGGCCTGCAGGTAAGTAACTCAATGTTAGCCTAGAGCCTTGCTCATAACCTCTGTATCAGCCCTGGTGGCAAAAATGACCAGTACTATCTCACCTGACAGCTAATGATGATAAGACTTCGGTGCCCGTGCTGGTGCTCTTTTTAACTTTGAATGTACTGGAGTCCCACATTGTAAGTGAACAGGTGGAGGGTTTGGGAGATCGTTTGCTTGGTATGCTCAGTGTGTACAGGTTGAACTTGTCTTTCTTGCCGGTAATGAAACCGTATCTGAAATGCCAACATTTTAAAATAATCTGACAACGCAACAACAACACACACAAAAAAAAGAGAGAGAGAAAAAAAATAGGACTACTGAGAAACCAAATTACAAATCATTGCAAAAACACTAACCAATCTGAAGTTTATTGAATATGTGTTTTCTGTACAAATACCAGATCAATGATTATTCAAGATTATGATATTTGTTTTAATTAAGAAATATTATGGCCAACATTTATAGAGGCATGGAAATAAATAATCGTGATTTCAGCAGAAACAACCTGCTGTCTCAGGGCTGGAATCCCAAGCCAAGTCCTGTGCAAATAAGCTGACCTTGGGACAAATAAATTATTGGACTTCTGTGGAAACTGCCACGTCTGCATGCTCTCATGACAGCGAGAACACAACAGTCTCTGTTACACGCTGTCACACTACCAGTGGTTTCGCGTGTTCAACATTATAAGGAATTTTATTGGCTCATATTATTATTAGCTGATGGGTGCAGGCGCAAACCGGCAACTGTCCAAAATTGTCTAGCTTACGATATTGACGAAAATCGAATATTGAATTGGCGAAAATGGTACCAAATCGATTGGTAGGAAACAGTACTTTGACTTATATTTTAAGGAGATAAAGGACTAATTAAAAGGTCTACTGTTTGGAATTT
>JAUTBQ010168154.1:0-11998 GCA_032361185.1 Lepetodrilus ovalis | reverse complement strand
AGGCGTGTTCAATTCTGATTGTTGGATATTTAGCTATGAACAATAAAATGAATTGATATTAATTGTTATGTAGTAAACACAAGTTATAATCTTGGTCGGTTTATATATTTGATAAAACATGTCTCCCTCAGGTTTGGTCGAAAATGCAAACACTCGGTTACTTCCTCATTTCTAAAACTGAATGAAGATGACAGGATGGAACATGTGTTGTACCTGAACAAGAACACGCTTGCAGAGACCGGCCTTGACGAGAGACTTTGCGACCCATCGGCAGGCGTACGCGGCAGATCTGTCAACTTTGGAGAAATCTTTACCCGAGAATGCACCTCCCCCGTGTGCACCCCATCCACCATACGTGTCAACAATGATTTTGCGGCCAGTTAAACCAGCATCACCCTGTAGAAAAAATACATCACAATAAATTACCAAAAATAAATTCTTGTACAAAAATATCAATTACCAAATAAAATTAATTGAATTCCTCCGACATGCGATAAAAATAAATATTGCAACATTTTATGCATTAGTAAGGAAGGCATCGATAGAAATAATCCTCAGCTAGAAATAGTCTATACCTCTGTTAAAAAAATAATTGATAAAACACGAGCTAAACGTTTTGTATTGTGCAACTTCTCGTGACAGACTAATCTACAAATCTAAAAGATAATCTTGTGAAGCACACCTAGCAAGTTGTAAACAAATCGTTATCTCATTCACACCTGTGGACCTCCAATGATAAATCTTCCCGAGGGCTGAAGGTGGAAGACTGTCCTGCTGTCCACCAGTTTGTTGGGCAGAACTCTGTCAACGACCTTCTCCCTCAGCTCCTTGCGCAGGTTCTCCAGCGTGATGGTTTCATCGTGTTGGACGGATATGACCACTGTGTGAATTCGGAGGGGAACAGCAGCACCTTTGACATATTTGTACGAGATAGTCACCTGAAAATTAAACATAACAATTAACAGTAAAACAAACCAATAGTACAAAATGAAAATTGATTTAATTTATCTGAAGGATCAACCCAACTCCCTAATTTGTAGATCCACTGTATACGTTCCAGTGTTCGAATTGGAAGGGGTTCTGGGGTCATTTGAAGATCTGCAATGTTAAGGTATGTGGGAGCCTCTGGTAATTTCATGTTATCACCCCGATTAACATTGGGCATGTGGAGAAGGACACTTAATTTTCTAACACTGCGCTCCCATAGTCCACAGGTGAGCGGTCTTACCTGTGTTTTTGTGTCTGGACGAGCCCATGCCATTTCCCCTGATCTGCGAAGTTGAGCAATACGTGCATTGAGTTGATGGGAAAGAACTACAGTAAGTGGCATACACTCTTCGGACTCGTCAGTGGCATATCCAAACATCAAACCCTGAAAAATACATACATGCTAGTAAACTTGTAAGTCCTGAGCTAGTGATTCATTGCTCAATGTTACAGTAGGAAGCTTACTCCTGGATGCGACAATAGCGAGTCGACTAATGGGAAGAGGTGGGAAGACAGGAAGGCGTACTGACCTGATCTCCAGCACCAATATCCTCATCGTTCCTGTCTATATGCACACCCTGTGCAATGTCGGGACTCTGCTCTTCCAAGGCGATCAACACATTACAGGTCTTGTAATCAAATCCTGGAACACACAAACAATGGATTAGTTCAACATCATGATAATGGAGGCAGTGATGTGTACTGTAACTGTACGATAAGTTACGAAAAATACATAGCTGAAAGCAATTAATATAAAATTCAGTAGACATAACAAAGTTTTAATTTGATTGATGTAGTGCTTCTAGTCGCAGTGGGAACATTTCACCCAAATACCACGCATACAAGTCAATAATTCTGATGAAAACGAGGTCAGTATTCACCCTGAAGCACAAAACCGACATTTGACCACTCCTTCAAACAGATAACCAGAAAAAGGTTTTGTAGGGGTCAAATGCGACAACATCTTGTTTGTTAATATTAACAAACAAGATGTTGTAGTTTTGAGGGGCAGTCGGTCTGTAACCATGGATCAAAATTAACCATAAAACTTTCTAGCTTGAACATAGCGATACAAATAACAAGACATGAATTTCTACTAGTTCTTTAGCATTGGGAGAAATGGTCCAGGCTAGCTGACTAGTCACTAGTGTTAATTTTTTGGGAGTAACACAGCTCAGGATACATAAAATCCATGGAAGAGTAGCGATTGTGATACATGTATATCCAGAAGTGGAGTCAAAATGACACGGCAACAAACCTTTTGATGAATCATCATATCCAATCTGTTGTATTGTGTCTCTGATAACTCTCTGGTAGTCGACGTGAGCTTTGGAGGTTATCTCCCCTGCCACCAGGATCATGCCAGTTTTGGCGATGGTCTCGCAAGCCACCTTGGCATTGGGATCTTGCTTCAGGTGGGCGTCCAAAATAGCGTCAGATATCTGGTCACAGATCTTGTCTGAAAAAATATGTATAGTTTCTGGTCAGATGGTCCAAGTACTTCAAGAATCAACACATTAGTGGCGTTTCATTTTCTAAGCAAATCGAGCAGCCCTGTTTACTGCACAATGAACATATAACATGTATTGCTGTAGCAATTTTGCTGCCGTCTATGGCACGAAACAGCTGACAAGTTGCAATAACTTAAACCATACAAGATATGTCAGTCACAGCATAATACAGGTCGAACTGCACAATTTTATCCATCGTTTACGTAGCCAAATTTTGCATTTAGACTTTCTGCATCGATACCAGTACGTTATGCTTGCTTACCCACTCCCGATGCCAATATACAACTCGCGCTAGATTAAACTTAGATGCTTGCACCGACACTACAGACTGTGCAGTCTGCTTGACAATAAGGATGTCCAGCTGGTCAGGGACATGTGAATTGGCCCAGATTAACCCTCTCCCTGCTGAATTAGGCACAGACAGTGCTCTTTAGAGTATAACTGGGTGCCTGCAGCAGGGAGAGGGTTAACAAGCCCTTTACCTAGTTTCATGTGTTATAGGACAGGGACAGGTGCCTCAATTTTGTTAATGTAGATTGTAGAGCCAGGCCATCAGAGACGGGATTTCAACTCGGGACTTTTGGCTCCGAAGTCTAGACGTTCTACCACTGCGCTAAAACCCGCCCAATATTATCAGCTTCATGTCATGCATCAAGTCTAGAAACCAAAGCGGACAACCGGTCTGCATTGTAAGCAAGTGCGAGATCCGGAATACTTGTACAGCGAACCAGGGTATCCTTTCACAAAACTCTTATCTACTAAGAGACTGGCAGCGCCGCAAGGAGAGCGCTACCAGTCTCTTTGTGGTTAAGAGACTCGTGAAGGTATACCCAGAACTGCCGCAAGTACGTACTGCTTTACAGAGTTTATTATCATTCTTTGTGTGAATTGCGAGATGCGGCCTAACTACTAGTGTACATCACCTACAGGTACCGTAATGAAGAAAATGTATAAAATGCAGGATACATGAAGTTGCAATGTTTCCCAAACAACACATCGTCCAAGAACACTGTGTTTGTAGTGCTAGTGCATAGATATGTGCGCATACAATGCATGGATATGTTATTGAGAGGGACAACCAAGACCAGGCAGCACTGCTATCTATTCAGTTTACTATGACATTACCTTAACCATGTACATAGGTTTGGTTTTGTCATCACAGAAATTCAGACACCTTGGGATAATTACAAGCAGAAGACGATGAATAATGAATGTGTACGAGATACATATGCATTTAAAGTGTATGATGACAATATGTCAATTCATAACTAGAGTAACATAACATTGGTACTCGTAGAACAACTATACGGATGCAAGTGACAGAGAAAAGCCATGTGCTTTCATTGGCAAAACAATCGAAATGTATACCTGGGTGTCCCTCCCCAACTGACTCTGACGTGAAGAGGAATGATCCAATGTCATCCTGGCTGCACTCCTCTGCATAATGATGATTTATATCTCTATAATGATCGCCATTCATGTTGACGTTTTAGGGTGTAATACTTTTCTCCCGTAATACTGGGTGGAAAAGAGGACGATCGACAGCTCGCATCGTCATTTATAGAACATGACAATACCACGTGACGAAATACTCGATAATGATTGGTAAACATTTGCAATGGCTGGCCTTAGACTCACCGTCCGTAGGTAAGACTGCATTATAAGACATTTAGATCTATTTATGCTAATGAAAGAGATAACAAATGCATTAGAATGAAGTATGTTAGTGTCCTTCCAATGAGTGGCATTTGTATTTGTAACTCAATCACAGTGCACAAAACATATACGCACCTGTGGTCATTGAAGCAGGGTGGACTAGTCCATTATAGAAATTGTAAACAAGACTGTCAAGAGTACAGTCGAAATGGAGCTGTGTAAGAGTTGTTCTTTTTCACGTACATTGCGTAATCTAGGTCTTAAAATCGTTATTTAAATGTTTCTACTAGTTAAGTGTCATTAGAAACCGTTACCACAGTACCTATTGTCTTGTAAGTTTTACGCTAGCTCATCTGATTTGAATGAAGTTTCTGTAGTGTGACACAGTTTTCGAGTGGAAACATTCTACATACAGACTTAGACTACGTACGGACCAATGTATACGTATTCATTTTATTATGATCTGATATGACAACATCATCCTTAGGTTTATTCTTCTTTCTTGGTAATTGACTATGTATAAACAGATGACTAGGTAAATCTTATCTGAATCTTTCATATTTTTAGACCAATGCACTAAAACGAACTTTGATTACCAGCTGATTACATGATGAATTAAGAGTCATTATTAATCCAAAATATGAGACGACTCTAGCAATTTGATTGGTTGAGAGGAGTCCTATAAGAAGTGTTGCACCCCGGTTTGGCGACTGATAACAGTTGTGACCTCATAATGTGACAACATGATTATGACGTCATTGTAAAGGCTTGCACGTTAGAAAGGCATTTCGTAATGAATATTAGAAATTTGTTGCACTAAATGTGTAGAAATATTACGATTCTGGATGAATTTGTTAACAGCGTGATTTCCAGGTTGTACAGGTTTTTACAAGCTGAAATTTCTCATAGGTCTCGGGGGCATATGAGAAATTTCAGCTTGTAAAAATCCATACACCCCGGAAATCACGCTGGTAACTTATATTGTGTACATGAACTTGATAGTTGGCTTATGTCATTAATTAAATTTTAAAGATGTTAAATGAATACTATCACAGATATTTATGGTTGTTTGGGACTATATTTCTTGGGTACAACTGCAATATACATTCACGTGACATACGATACAATCATGGTTGTACTTCCAAAAACCTTTCCATTGCTGGTAGAAGAAACATTGCACTATAATGTACAACCGTACAATACGTTGATTCAAATGCACAAACTAGCAGTTGGCATCCTGTCAGCACTATATTAATGCAAAGGGAGATAACTCAAAAGTTTGGTCACTTTCCTATATGATCAGTTGATGCATCAAAGACAAGATAATTAATAGTCTGTTACACTAATTCATATCAAATATGAAATTTATTATAATTATCAAATGTTGGTAAATAACAAATTTTGGGTGAACAAATCAAACGTAAAATTTAATAGTCTCAGATAGAAATTTGTTTGGTAATTATCAATGTCGACCAACTGTGATTGTATATGCCTTTAAACTTTATACTCCTTAAATTAATTTCCAGCAGAACTAATAACGAAATTTTTGAAAATACTCACTACTTCAAAATTACGAAGCAGTGATCGAAATTAACACTAGTCCGCTAGCCAGGGCCATTTCTTCCAATGCTAAAGGTATCTTAACGACTAGAAGAAATTCATGTCTTTTGTTATTTGAATCACTATTCGGACTAGTAAGTTTTAAAGTTAGTTTCGATCCCTGGGAAGTACCAATACTCCCAGGGAGTACTGCAGAGCACCTGTCCCAAATGCCCTATTATGATGTAACTAGGTAAAAGGCTTGTTAATCTGGGCTAATTCGCATGCCCGCCTGTGAATCATACCTGTCCTTACTGTCAAGCCCTGTACTGTACTCCCATGTCGCAAATTGTATCTGGCACTGTAATTAAATTAAACCTAGGATCTAAGTTTTGGCTCGGCAACTCTGTAGCTAGGGGTGCAGCTGCCAGAATTCAAAGTTTGTGGAAGTTACTTAGCTAAAGCCATACAGGTGCAACCAGGCAGCCATTTCCTGACTGGAGATGTAGCAGAGTTTGCTATGTAATACAAGACTTTGATCACACACCTACTTACTAGATTACCTTAGCTTTTGAGACAACCCCTCGTGATGTGCAATATCAAAGTGATCTGTTGATAAGAATCCCTGTATTACCAGGTCAACTCACTAGTTAGTCAGACCAGTACACTATTAAACTTGACATTCAGGCTGAATAAATGGTTCAATTTCATTAAATGTTTCATGGATATTTTGAATGGTGAATTTGACCCAATATAGCAATATACGGTACTAGTACTGTATATGCTGTAATACTTTTTCCAATTTGTCCTGTCATGGTAAAAAAAAAATTATGTCATAAGCAACAAAAGTAAGCATGGTAGATATGCTGAGTCATGATCCACGCACAGTTCGTGGTAATCACATACGAGTAAAAGATTTACACAGTAGCTCACTCACTCGCAGTTCACAGTGTTCAGATGGGAATATTTTCTTTTGTATTTTTATATTTACCCCTCTCACCTGGGCCCTCTTGTACAAAATAGTGTAGCTATCACAAAACTGTAACTCCAATCTTAGCTACATACAGGCAGATGTTTATTCCCTTGCTCCAAAATATAATAACATTAGTAATATACCCGGTATACATTTGTGCATTAGCATACAGTTTCCTCTTCTTTTTAACATTGTATAGAAATAAACAAACATTATGTATGGTAATTGGTCACTATTGGTCACTAAATAAAGTCTTCAAATGAGAATTAATTCTATGTGACATGTACATTCACAAATGTAAAGGAATATCACTGCTTAAATATGATTCTATATTCAACAAAGACTTGTAAATTTTATACGAAAAGCTTTCAGACATATCATTCACATACCACATTTGTTTTAAGTTATCATTCAGTCTATTTTCTAAAATATCCATGAACGATTGTACATCATCTACATCCTGCATCAGCCACACCACACTAAATCCATATCGATACAACATATCATACAACATATCATACAAAATATCATACTATGTTAGGAGTTGTAGTTGCTTGACAGTTTACACTGATCCATAACTGTTTAATCCTACCAGTAGGTATCCTTTTTTTATGCTGGGCCCCCGGGGGCAGGCCCAGGATTTGAACTAAGTACCTTTCACTCCAAAGTCCAACGTTGTACCACTGCGCTACATACCTCTTTTAATCCCACCAGTAGTTATCCTTCAGGGGTGAGATGTAGCGCAGTGGTAGAATGTTGGACTTCGGAGTGAAAGGTACCTAGTTCAAATCCCACCACGGGGGCCCAGCATCAATGTTCGCAGAAGTTACATTTCTGACGCGATATTGATAGGATGCAATGTCTGTACAGTGGCACTACAGTTATCATCCTTTGTCTGTCAGTACCAGCCGGTGCTCGCAGGTTTACTGCAACATTCAGCACTACGGATGTTGTAGGTTTCCTCCTACCCTAAACCTGACAAGTTGTGATGTTAGTGAAAGATTCTAGAAAGTGACTATAAACCCCATGATTTCATTATGAAGATTTTCCTGGTTAACCCAGCAGTGTAAAGAAAACAATGTTCTCCAGTTACCATGGTTACATCCTGTTGATGTTTGTCTTTGATGACCTCTGATTACTGCAGATCCTGGTCTGGTCTTCCGCTGGGCGATCCAGGGACTGATGGTTCTAGCAGCCGTCACCTTCATCATACAGTGGATCATTCCAAGATGGCGGAAATACTTCCGTTTTCATCGAATAACTAGTAAGATGTCGTCAGGTAAAATATTTGAGATTTTTGTATTATTTTTAATGTTGTTCAAATGGGAACTATATCATTTGTTGATGTTTAAAGGAAATTTTGTTTGTTGTAGAATAATTAATTATGAATTATTTAGTATTGTTGGAAATCATATTGTGAAAAATTTGTTTGTAGTAAATGTAATACTGGGATGGAAATGTGTCTAAAAACGTGCTAGCCCGAATAGTGATACAAATAACTGATGTTTACCAAAAACACGAATGTTTTCTAGCCCTTAGGATACCTTTAGCATTGGGAGAAATGGCCCTGGCTACCGGGCTAGTGTATAATGAGACAATGTTGTGTTCTATGGTGAATGGATCATAAATCTACTGTGAAATGTATCGTATATTGTAGACGAGAGAGATACTGCTACTGACGAAGCAAGGAAAGCAAGCATACGAGAAAAACTCCAACAAGCGCATACTGAAAAGGTGAGAACCCTATATCAATGTCATCAGGTACATTGCTGAAATTGTTGATTTGAAATTAAAGAAGCATGGGCAGAAAGCAATAATTGTCAGGGTTTTTTTTCTCCAAATTGTTTACCGGTATTTATTTTTTCGATTGCCCCAGCCAAAATTGTTACTGAAAAATCCAGGGAATTAAATAGCAATTAGCAATAGCCTTGTGTAGTATTTATTAAGAGATATCAATAAATAATATACAATTGTGTGAATCTACAAGTGAGATTTGCTGAGGGACAGTTTTCTGTGTGTATTATTCTAGAGATGATGTATTTGAGAGTGTTTGCTATGTCCACCAGGCAAACAGTTACAAGGAGCGGATACTGGCGCCTAGAGAGGAGGCCAAGAGGAAACAGAAAGAGGAGGAATATGGAAAGTTTACTGGTCCTGCGTGGAAAGGACAAAGTTGTCCTCTAGGGGTATGTCCTCTCAAGTCCTGTAACCAGAACTAAGATATTCAATACTTTTATTCCACCCTAGTTTGCCATCGAGCGATACCTTTTAGAGAACACCTAGCACCATGCGTACCTAGAATCCTACACTGAATGCATTACAATATATAGGAGCCTTTAACAGAATAGTATGATAGAAAAACCTTAAGTCATAATATTCTTAATAATTAATGTATGAAGGCCAGTTATAAAATGTTACTGCTGTCTGAACTTAGTCCTATATTTGATAACAGGGTAGCACCGAAGCTGACCTAGAAGGTGACGATGTGATCGAGTCCGAGGGACAAACAGCTGTGCGGCGTAGGAAACTGCCAATACCAAGCAACAACGAGTCGGAACTGGCTAAATCGAGACGCAAGAACAAGCCTAAGCGTGTAAGTAATGCTGTGATGATGTAAGAGTAGATATTAGCATGTAAACAATGATAGCAGTGGCCTATCTATTACCTTGACATTGGTCAAGATCTGCGTGGATACTGTTTGTAATTGATGCTGCGTTGTGGAGAAAATGTGGAATTCTGTTATGTGGGACGTGTGGTAGCACAGCGGTACTGGTACATCGGAGGTCGGAGCCAAAGGTACTGAGTTTGAACCTGTCCTAGGACACAGCTTTGTAGTCTGCAGGTTATTTCTCTGTTGCTGTCTTGATCATGTTGATAGGATGCGATGTCTCAGCCATGTGGTACAATCATCGTCCATGGTTTGTCAGTACCGGCCAGTACACAGGTTTACTGCAACAGTGTGTGCTTCAGGTGTTACAGGTTTCCTCCAGCTACAAACTGATGTGAGAAAATTAATTTTTAAAACCTTTTCTAAATCTTTAATAAAAATTAATAAAATAAAATAAGAATGTATTCCATTAGTACTCAGCTTTGGTATGTTTACAAATGAGCTATGCATGTAGTTAATGTTTGGCATCACTAATAATTATTAGCCCACTGGGTGTTATCCCTTAATTGTCGTTAACTGTTCACACAGCTAAGTCTGTTTATACCAGGGATGATCTTTCAGACATTATAACAATCACATGCCAAGTACAGGTATCCATTCGCTGTCACCTTATCAGGTAATAAGCTGCTGTCTACTCCCTTTTACCCTAATTGTAGGAATACTAATTGTACACTCTTTTCAATTACTACCGTAATTACTCTATTAATTCGAACCCTCTAATTATTCGAACACAAATTATTTTGCAAAAATATTTTTTTTCCGTCCCTAATTATACGAAAATGACCCTTTTGGAGAAATCGTAATTTTCTAATTATTCGAACAGTACTTTTATTTTGTGTCTCTAATTATTCGAACACAGACTATTTTCAATTTTCGTATTTTTCTAATAATTCGAACAGCTAAAAATCTTTTTATTTTTACCTGTTCGAATTAATAGAGTAATTACGGTAGTACGTGTACTGAAATGATATGACCACACATCTATAATTTAATGTAAATGTACTTGTCATCACATCTATTTTAGTTTAAGAAAGCATACGTATTTGTAATTTGGTATCCAAGCATAGCTCGTTTAATCTGTAGAATTTGTTCTGTTGGCATTGGAATATATAATACCGTATTCAACATATTATTCACCCAAGGCATATAAACAAATTTATGCTGAGGGGCGATTTATTGACACACTATACGATAATTAAAGCTGTATCCTATATAATGCAATACGTAAGTATTTTTCACATGGACCATTACACTAGAACTGCAAACAGCTCAAATTCTCAGCTGCTTATTGAAGATAAGAAACATTTGTATACCTAGTCAATTTTTCAAAAGAAGCATCATAAGTTTGTGACAATTTTTTCGGATTTTAAAGCAAGGAAATACGTTCCTGGGTATCCTTTCACGAAGCTTTCTTATCTACTACGAGACTGGTAGCACTATCTTAGCAGTGTATTAGCTATCGGCAAAGAGAGTCAGTCTACTGTCGGAGATTAGCTTGGAATAAACGACAACGGTTTATGACAAAACCACGAGTAGACCTAAAATGGCTTCTTGTGGAACTCCACGTTAAAAACGACTAGCGCAAATATGTGATTTCGTGAAAGGTACTATATATTATACAATTATGTCACCTTTATTCCTACAAGTTTGTGTATATAAATCTGTGAGTGTAGTATGTACTAGTTGGGGTTTTTGTCACTGAGACTAGCATAATAGCCATATTACGAGCATTATCGCCAAGTGGTAGTACAACACCCATTATGATATTGTTATTGAAGAAATACTGATTTGACATCTTGCTTCAGCAAGTTTAATATACAATTTTTTTTAATAATGTTGTAGCACAGAATTCCAATTATATTTTCTGATGACAAGCTAGCTGTGAGGGTGCTATATGCTTGTTCATTAGCATTCTCCAAATCTGATACATGGTCTTCATTCAGTGTGTTCAAAACATTATTCACAAAATTATTTAGCTGTCAATGTCACATAACATCTGTCTGTCATACACTGGTTATTATGAATGGGAATACTAATACCGTGACAATTGGAAAATTTCACGAGCCCCTGAATAACACCCCGGTGTTGTGTATATAGCACATCTGTTACATCATGCATGTAATGTAGCACCACATATTCCACACAATCTACATTCACCCTCTATACTGGGAATGACAGAATCGTGAATGAAGCACAATCTGTTTAACTCTCTCACTGCTGGATTATGCACAAACACAGCTCATTAGGGCATCTCCGGTTGCCTGCAGCAGGGAGAGGGTTAAGGTAAACACAAAATGTTGTACAATAGACCTCGCATATAACGTACTCATTGGGACCAGCTATTTGTGTCCGTTATATGTGAAGTGTGTTATACTCATATGTCATATTTAGCGTTAGATGGGACCAGGACTTCAGGTTCAGTATTTTATAGGCAAGTGTCTGGTTTATGCGAGGCCGTTATAAGAGAGGTCTACTGTATTTGCCTAATGCAGTGGATGTGCTACTTGAATAAATATGACACTCAACTTTAGCTATCCTTCTTATACCCCCTACAGTACTTATTCTGTCTAGTGTATATTCTACATGGTCTGTCTAGTGTATATTCTACATGGTCTGTCTAGTGTATATTCTACATGGTCTGTCTAGTGTATATTCTACATGGTC
>JAUTBQ010168153.1:0-26515 GCA_032361185.1 Lepetodrilus ovalis | reverse complement strand
TCGACGTTTTTTGTCGACGCGTATGCGTTACTACCGTTCGTAATCAGTAAAACTGTAAGAAACAGGGGGGGTGTGTTTGAAAATAAGCTTTAATAGACAAAAAAGCGCCTAAAACTAGCCTGTTGGATCTGTTTTACCACTCGAATGATGATTGCGACCAAGATAATGGAGAAAACTAGCCTCGCGTAGAGTATTCCCGATAGATCAGCACCTAAAAGCATGATCAAAATCGTGTCTTCAATAATACTATGCGCCAGCGCGAGTAAAGACAGCGCCCCAAAGATATCGAGCTTGCTAATACCTTCTTTCTTGGACTCATTGATGAGCAAACCACCGCCGTAGGTCAGTCCTAGCGTTATTCCAATAATGGTGATTGACGTAGTTTTATCACTTAGCCCCAAAAGTTTTAAGATTGGTTTAAACAAAAGTGCCAGTAATTTTTCGATGCCACTGAGTTTTAGTAATCTTAAAAAAACCACCAGAACAGAGATCACTAAAAATACTTGAAATAGATTTTTGACTTGGCTAATAGCCCAGCCGAGCAATGAAGTATCCGTGACCACTGTTGGCTTCCAAATTGGGTTGCTTGGCTCAGATAAATAATGACCGCTGGAATAAATTTGATGCAATATAAAACCCAATGCAATGGCGCTACCAATGCGTAGCACTAAAGTAAACAGGACGCGAACCCCCGCCTTTTGAGCGATGCGTACCTCAATCGGCAGGGCGTGGGCTAATAACATCATTGTGCCTAAAATGGTGACTTGCGCAATAGTTAAAGGCTCGGATGAACTACTGATAAAAATAATCATCCCCGCGTATATATTGGTGATCATGGTGGTTGCCCACACCAAACCTGTTGAGGCAGGCAAGCCCACAAAGTTCATTAACGGCTCAAGCGCCATGGCGATGTATTGGATGCCGCCCAACTCTTCAATAATTTTGACGACAATAATGACGGGAATCATTATTTTAAACAGTGAAAAACTAATGGAGTAAATCTCTAAGGCGAGACTTTTTAACCAAGCGGGCATTAGGTCAAACCCTTTATTAAGGCTTCTTTTAAAGCTTCAATGGAATCGACAACGATCTCACGCACTTCTTGATCATCATCATTTTGTGCCTTTTCAAGAATTGCCAAAGCTGATTGGTCTGCCGTCATGCCCAGATAATGCAATGAATCAGCGCGAATCCTAACGTCTTCATGTTGGCTAAATTTAGCTAAATCAGGAATAAAGCCTTTTAATAAATCACTGCCTGCGAATTCCTCAACCACCACGCCAATGCCGATGCGACTACTTAAAACCGTGCCAGAATCACCCAATAATTTCATCACGGCTTCAAAACCTGACGAATCTTTTTTAAGGGCATCAATAACCTCATTGACTTTGCCATCCGATAATAAAAAATCAAAGTCAGCAATTAGATTACCCGCCTCATTGTGATCATTCACCGCCCAATCAGCGCGTTGTTGCATGGCTTCTAGCGTTTGTGAACCGGTTAATTCATATTTGCCAATACGCACCCACGGTACTGAGCGCACTTTGTATGCCTGCATCGCCTCGGGATTCTGCTCTAAATTAATCACTTCAAGCTTGGCAATTTCACCCGCTTTAATCATCTTAGTTAAAGCGTCTAAAACGCTGGGACAAAAAGCACAGTGGCTACTGAGTAGCATCAAGGCATCAGGGCGAAAATCTTCAGGGGATTGTTCAGTCATAAAGAATGGTCATTACTTTGGGTATATTGGTTTCGTCCCAATTTTGCACTGCCCAGTGCCATAAGTCATCAATAGATGAAAACTCATTAGCCGCAGGCGGCGCTTGACCTAAAAAATCTAGCGCGTTAATCAACATTATGCGTTTTTGATCCGTTGAAATTTCGGGCGATAGATTTTGTTTGCTGAGTTTTTTACCTGAAGCATCAACTGCAACGGGAAAATGCAAATACTCAGGCTGTGCATAGCCCAATAATCGCTGTAAATAAATCTGACGTGGCGTGTTATCAAATAAATCAGCACCGCGCACCACCTCAGTCACGCCCTGTAATCCATCATCCACCACTACTGCCAATTGATACGCCCATAAGCCGTCACTGCGTTTTAAAATATAATCGCCCACATCTTGATTGATATTTTGGCAGAATTCTCCCGCTTGACAGCGATCGCTAAAACAAACGGGCGTTTCATCGCATAAGACACGAATACTATAATTTTCAGCCTCAGGCTTAGTCATGCCATCACGACAAAACCCCGGATAGGTATAAGAATAAATGGCGGACGGTGCCGTTTCTCGTAAAAATTTTCGGGTGCAGCTACAGGGGTAAACTTTATCACCGAGTGAATCTAGGGCAGATTGGTAGGCAGCACTGCGCTGGCTTTGATAAGTAATTTCGCCGTCCCATTCAAAGCCATAGGCTTCTAGCGTATTAATAATGGAATCAGCCGCGCCTTTTTGAATGCGATCCGTATCCACATCTTCAATGCGTAATAGCCATTGACCTTTTTTTGCGCGAACGCTGAGGTAGCTGGCAACAGCCGCGATTAAAGAACCAAAGTGGAGTGGGCCGGTCGGGGAGGGCGCAAAGCGTCCGATTGTGAGAGGAGCAGAAACAAAAAGGGAGTTCTCAGACATATTGCTGGAACTCCCTCATCAAGCCGTTAGCCAGAAAGCCTTAAGCCATCTGCTTTTCTTTAATTTCTTGTGTCGTTTTACAATCAATACACATTTCAGCCGTTGGGCGAACTTCAAGTCTTTGCAGACCGATTTCAATGCCACAAGCTTCACAGTAACCGTAATCGTCGCTATCAACTAAGGCGATAGTCTTATCAATTTTACGAACCAGTTTTCTTTCTCTGTCACGTGCGCGCAGTTCTAAAGTAAACTCTTCTTCCTGCGTAGCACGGTCAGCAGGGTCTGAGAAGCTACTTGCTTCTTCCTGCATATGATCCATAGTTCTATCAACTTCTTCCATTAATGATTGCTTCCATGCAACCAAAATACCTCTGAAGTGAGCTAACTGGTCTTCATTCATATATTCCTCATCTTTCTTAGGAACATAGGGTTCTATACCATCAACAGGCAATGCTGATTTTCTAGTGATTGAAGATGTTTTAGCTTTCGTCATTTTCTTCTCCTGAATAGAGTCAGTGCTTGTTCTTATTATTTATACTAACTATTGACATTTTTTTAACGCGCGTATTGTACCTGAATTTTGCCTTACGTATATATTTGTTTTAACTTTATGATTTTATTAAAACTTAATAACGATTGTTTGTATCATTATCCACATGAATCGTTCAAACATTTTTTATGACATAATCCACAAACTTTCAAAATCATAATATGTACGAGATAAGTTACAAAACAGATGAACAGTCCTTCAAATAAAATTAAAGAACAGGCTCAACAGCTCCACAAAGCGTTGCACTATCACAATCATCGCTATTATGTGTTAGATGATCCTGAAATTCCCGACAGTGAATACGACAAGCTTTTACGTGAGTTGCAAGCGCTAGAAGAAACGCATCCCGAGCTACAAACTCCCGATTCACCCACACAAAGAGTCGGCGCTCCAGCGCTTGATGAATTCACTCAGGTTAAGCATATTATTCCCATGCTTTCTTTAGGGAATGCTTTTTCAGAAGACGAAGTCAGCGCCTTTGAAAAACGCCTATTGGATCGTTTGGATAATGATGAGACAGAACTGGAATACACCGTAGAACCCAAACTGGATGGTTTAGCGGTGAGTTTATTATATGTAGATGGCGTACTCACCCAAGGCGCAACCCGTGGCGATGGCGAAACAGGCGAAAACATCACCGAGAATGTGCGCACCATCAATTCTATTCCCTTAAAACTCACGGGCGATAATATCCCGCAGCGACTCGAAGTGCGCGGTGAAGTGTATATGCCCAAGGCCTCTTTTGAAGCGCTCAATAAAGCAGCACGAGAAGCGGGTGAGAAAACCTTTGTAAACCCCAGAAACGCCGCCGCAGGCAGCATGCGACAGTTAGATTCACGCATAACCGCCGCCCGTAACCTAGCCATGTTTTGCTACGCCACAGGTTTAGTAGAAGGCGCAGAACTCCCCGCCAAACACAGCCAAGCCATGCAACAGCTCGCCAATTGGGGATTTAGAATTTGCCCAGATATAAAAGTCGTAAAAGGCGCCAAAGGTTGTATTCAGTATTATCAAGAAATCGGCGCAAAACGCGAAAGCCTCTCCTACGAGATTGATGGCGTGGTTTACAAAGTGAATGATCTAGAGATACAAAAAGAACTCGGTTTTGTGAGTCGCGCACCGCGTTGGGCAATCGCGCATAAATTCCCCGCGCAAGAAGAAATGACGCTCCTAAAAGGCGTCGATTTTCAAGTCGGTCGCACTGGCGCATTAACGCCCGTAGCACGATTAGAACCCGTCTTTGTCGGTGGCGTCACCGTCACCAATGCCACCTTGCACAATATGGATGAAATCGCGCGCAAAGACGTTCGCGTCGGCGATACCGTCATCGTCAGAAGAGCAGGGGACGTGATCCCCGAAGTAGCGCGAATCGTTCCAGATAAACGCCCAGACGATGCTCAAGAAATTATCATGCCAGAAACCTGCCCCGTGTGTGATTCCGCCGTAGAACAGCTAGAAGGCGAAGCGGTAGCGCGTTGTTCAGGTGGCTTATATTGCCCCGCCCAACAAAAAGAAGCGATCAAACATTATGCCTCACGCAAGGCACTCGATATTGATGGCTTAGGCACAAAATTAGTTGAGCAATTATTCGATGAAAAGCTCATTCAAAATATCAGCGACCTCTATCAGCTTAAAGTAGAAAACCTAGAAAAGCTTGAGCGCATGGGTGAAAAATCTGCCCAAAACCTCATTGATGCGCTAGCTGCCAGCAAACAACCCACACTGGCGCGATTCATTTATTCGCTCGGTATACGTGAAGTGGGTGAAACCACGGCAAAATCACTCGCCAATCATTTTGGCTCATTAGATGCGCTTAAAGCTGCTGATGAAGAAACACTGCAAACGGTCGATGATGTTGGGCCAATCGTTGCCAGCCATATCGTATTTTTCTTTAAGCAAGACCACAATAATGAAATCATTAGCGCTTTATTAGAAGCGGGTGTCTCACCCATATCACCCGAAATATCCAATGCTGACGATCAACCCTTAAAAGGAAAGATATACGTCCTCACGGGTAGCTTACAAAAGTTAAAACGAAGTGAAGCCAAAGAAAAGTTAGAAAGTTTAGGCGCAAAAGTCACAGGTAGCGTCTCAAAAAACACCAGCGCGGTCTTTGCAGGAGAAAAAGCAGGCTCTAAACTAGCAAAAGCAGAGAAACTAGGGATAGAAATCCATGATGAAGAAGCCCTTTTAGCGCTTTTAAAAGAGCATTGAAAGCAAGGAATAGGGCAGAAATTGTAAGAAACAGGGGGGGTGTGTTTTACTATATTCATTTAATAGAATTATTTACAGCATTTCATCTATCTGATGCTTGACAGCCACCATTTCGGGACTTAATATACGCGCCTCGTTGAGAGAGGTCTGTTGGCATGATCACTTTATGACACGATTGCGGGAATAGCTCAGCTGGTAGAGCACGACCTTGCCAAGGTCGGGGTCGCGAGTTCGAATCTCGTTTCCCGCTCCAAATCTAAAAAGCCTCGATATTTATCGAGGCTTTTTTTATGCCTGTTATATTCTCAATCCCATATAAACAGACAGTAGGAAGCCCTGTGGAGGTATCCTACGGTTTGTATCACCTCTATTTCAGGCTTATGATTCTTACGTCGAAAGATCAAGACACGGTTGTACTTTAATTCGAATAATACTTTTTATAAGCTGCATAAAACTGCTCAGAATTCATATAGCCTTGATGTCCAAACACTTCTTTTCCATTATCTAATAATAAAATAGTAGGTGTTGCCCATGTTGGTGTTTTGATTTTTATTCCATCAAGCTGGGATGCATAGCGGAAAGAAATCGGAGCAGACTGGGTATATGTAGAGACAACATCCTTTTTAAATTTCTCGCAGTAAGGGCAAAAGCTTGCTGATTCAATCACTATAATTTGCTGGCCTTTTTTTAATGAGTTGTTATCTACAGGCTTAATTGCCGTATCTTCTGATGGCTTAAATTTTATACCTGTTGAATGATCAGGGCAGTAACCCAATGGGTTCTTTTGTAAATAATCTTGATGGTAATCTTCGGCAGGGTAAAATGTATCGAGGCTTTGTATTGTCGTTGCAATTTTACCGTAACCTTTTTGAGTCAGTAGTGGTTGGTATTGCTGCAATATTTTGTGGGCAATGCGAGCTTGTTCATCGTTCTGGGTCAGTATAATTGAGCGATATTGTGTACCTCTATCATTCCCTTGGCGATTTACTTGTGTAGGATCATGCCCTTCAAAATAGTTACGCAAAATAGCTTCTAGCGGTGTTGCTGCTTTGTTGTATATAACCTTGACGACCTCTGCATGGTTATTAGGATTACTCTTATTCTTTTGTTTGATTATTTCTTGGTAGATAGGCTTTACGCCTGAGCCACCAGCATAGCCAGAAATAGCATCAACAACGCCTTCAATAGCACTATAACGCTTTTCTGCACCCCAGAAACAGCCAGCTCCCAGCACGATAGTCTCTAGCTGGCTTGTTGCTTCTTTAGCTGAGTTGATTGTTTTTATTGTTTTTATTGTGTTTGGGCTGGTTGTCGCCCAGAGCTGTGAAAATATGAGTGATGTGAGTATGAGTAGGCTAAGTCGTCTTAATAAGATACGTTTCATTTAATTGTCCTGATTATTCTGATATATGCTTTAATGATAAACTAGAATTATGAGCCTATTTATAAAGTTTCTATAACGTTTACTAAATATAGAAATGAATGGGTTTTAAGCGGCTATGGCATAAGAAGCTAGAATCGAACTACTTCCATGATTCAGTGTCTATTCATCTTATATCTGAATCTATCGAGTGATAAGCACTTGAATCATTATTGTGAAATAAGGTCAGGTTTTAAACATGATTACCAAAAGTGCCTTATTGTGTTATTTTATAAGTGCAAATCATCGGGCTTGGGAGAGTCTTTAAATGCTTAAATTCAATGTAATATTTTTATATCTCTTTGTATTCTGTCTACCCGTGGCTTCGTATGCAAAAGAAGTTAGCTATGAGGTGAGTGATAAAGTGAATAGCTCATTAAATATAAGATCAGGCCCTGGCACGATTTACTCCATTCTTCGCTCTATTCCCAATACAGAAAAAAATATTACTATTGTTGATTCAAAAAAATTACGCAAATCAACATGGGTGAAAATAAAACATAATGATAAATATGGCTGGGTAAATAGGGTATATCTAGCTGAAACTCCATTACCTAGCTCAACAGCTAAGAATAAAAACGCTGTTGATAAAATGCCTGTTTGGCTTAATACAAATGGTGTTTATCTTATTACCAATATAGCTCCGAAGCGTGGGCAAAGTATGGATACGCATATGATGTTCCAACTTGAATCAACTCAGGCAAGGGATCTTTATGCGGCCATTAAATCACCCGTAAAGCTCGATAAGTGTACAGGTGCTAATTCTAAGCGGACTGGAAAGATGATCTGCTTACATTATGAGAAAACCGATACCTATGAATGTCACTTCTCTATTAATATTAAAAAGCAGAGGATTGAAAGAGGGCTTCCTTGCGATAAATAGTAGTCATTTCTTAAACGCTTAACTTCTTAAAAAGTCGGTAGAGGACATTTCCTTTTTTTCTGAAATCAGCAACTATTTCAGCACTTGGCCATGAATCATAATTACCCTTATCATGTTGAATAATTGTTGTTCTAATTGATTTTGATATGATGTCTACGGCTAGTTCTGCCCCCTTGCTAAATACTTCGATATTGTTATCAACAAGCGAAGCACCTTCGATAATATCAGCTCTCTCCTGAGCAATAATATTCCCCGTATCAAACTCATCATCTATAAGGTGTAATGTCACGCCCATTAATTTTTCATTGCGTAACATGCTATAAAAAACAGGGTCTACACCGCGATTTAGAGGTAATAGAGAAGGATGCATATTGATTGAGGCAAGCTTGGGGGTGGTGAGGATACCCTGTTTAAAGAGCTGATTAAAATGTGCTGATAACAAATAATCGGGTGTTAAAGAAGATACAAATTGAATACCTTCTTGATGATTGATATCTAAAGTATCCATGAGTGGAATGTTTGCTTTTTTAGCAAGAGAGTGAACGCACTGTCCATTCTTAAAAAACTGTGTAAGGCGATAAAAGTCGGTAATAAAGAATAAATAAAGTGAATAAAACCAGCCAGTTTCTCGTATATAGTGCAGGCTTCCCTCAAGTGCTGAATAGCTTGATTTGTAATGGCGGGTAGAGTTAACAACACCGACAACCTCTATATCAGGGCATGCAAGTAAGGCCTTAAGTACGATTGACGAATAAATACTCGAATAGGTACAAAATACAACCTTTTTTTTTGGAGAGCTTTTCATTGAACAATATTCTTAGAGGTAATTTGAAATAAAGTCATGAAAACTTCTCTGAACCTTATATGACACTAATGATTGCATGTTTGCTGGCAAAGTTCAGCCTTTATAGCCAGAATACTTTTAAATAAAAAATCCATTTATCTGGCTAAAATAAGCTTATGTCTATGAGCATGTTACAGTTTACGCAACTCAAGCTTTTTAAACCCCAACAAACAATAATAATAAAGAGGTCAAACATGACGCTAGCTCAAAGTATTCGTTTCGCATTTCCTATTTTAATTTCTTGCACATTAGCTGCCTGTGGTGGTGGCAGTGGATTTGCTCCTGATAATACAAGTTCTAACCATGGTACAGGCACAGGCACAGGTACAGGTACAGGTACAGGTACAGGTACAGGTACAGGTACAGGTACAGGTCCCGCATCATTGAATGCGAAGTGTATTCTTCGAGAGAATGGTGGACTTCGTGAGAGCACATCAATTTCTAGTGTATCGACAGGAGATGCTCTGAAATATGACGGTGTTTTTTGTAAAACAACGCTGACATCATCAGAATTGGCATATTTGGAACGATTTAAGAGTATAGAGGCTCTAAGTCTGAGTTCAAAAGACCTAATCGACTTATCTGGATTGCCTCTTTTTCCTAAACTAGAGACTATGACTTTAGCCAATAATGATAATGTTGGTTTGGATGCGGTAACTGGATCTACACTCACGGATATAACAGAAATATCGAAGCTCACTACCTTAAATGAATTATATATAAGTGGTCATTCAATCAATAGCTTAGCTCCTCTTGCACCACTTATAAAGATTACAAAACTAACGATTAGGTCTCATAAAAATCCTAGTACAATCACAGATGCAAGCCCGATTAGTCATATGCCTGACCTAGAGTCTATTAATTTATCTGATGCTAGAATAGAAAACACGGAGTTTCTTAAAGATGCATCTAAGTTAAAAAGTATTACCTTAGACAATAATAAAATTAATGATATTTCTGCGTTAAATAATGTGAGTACTCATATCGGTGGAATCAGTTTATCACACAATAAAATCACTGATGTATCACCTATCTCCTACCTTCAGGATGCCTCCTTAAACTTAGAATATAACCGCATTGTTGATGCAACTTCATTGAAGGGACGTTATGGTAGAGTAAAGCTAGGATATAACTGTATAGCGGATCAAAACAATATTGCAGGCACAGACCCACTTAGTTTTAGCACTCAGGAACAAGACTGCTCAGTCTATGATGATAGAGACCCAGTGTTAATGCAAATGGGAGCAGGAAACGGTGCTACTTTTGTTAATAATGGACTTATTGTTGCCATTCCAACATTAACTGATGGAGCCAAAACAGCGATTACAGCATCACTAGTTGGACCAACGGGTAACCTAAGCGACAGAGAAGCTACTGTTGCATTTAGCTCACCTTGTATTTCAAATGGTCAGTCAACTATTACTGGTCCAATTACAACAACAACAGGTTTAGCGACTGCTGAGTATACAGTTAAAGGCTGTTTGGGTGACGATAAAGTGATAGCCACTACGACAATTGATGGTTACTCATTTAGTGCAGAATCAACGCTTAGTATTGTACCAGCAGCTATTGGTTCAATGCAGTTTGTATCTTCAGAACCAAACTCTATCGGCATAAAAGGCTTGGGGCTAAGTGAAACGAGTGTTATTAAATACATCGTTAAAGACAAACAAGGAAACCCTGTTAGAAATCGTCAAGTTTCATTCTCTCTGAGTACAGCAACGGGCGGAATAACCTTAGATCCAGTAATAGCCTTGAGTAATGATGAAGGTGTTGTTACAACAACAGTACAATCAGGAACTGTACCTACAACGGTGCGAGTTCTAGCGACTGTAGTTGAAGATACCTTGATTAAAACCCAGTCTGAAGGTTTAACTATTTCAACAGGAATTTCTGATCAGAATAGTTTTACTATTGCAACGTCTGCTCATAATGTTGAGTGCTTGGATCGATTAGGTACAGAAGCAACTATTACAGTTTCAGCGAGTGATGCTTATAATAATCCCGTTCCAAAGGGTACTTCAGTCTATTTTACAACAGAGGGTGGAACTATTCAGCCAAGTTGTTTGACTGCTGAAGATGGTAAGTGTCAGGTGACATGGACGTGTACGAATCCAAAACCAGAAAACGGCCGTGTTACAGTACTGGCTACAATGTTAGGTGAAGAGAGTTTTACTGATTCAACAGGTAGTGGCATCTTAGACGACGAACCTGATAACTATATAGATATGGGAGAGGCTTTCTTAGACAAAGGTGAAGATGGTGTATTTACCCCTGGTGTTGACGTGCTTAGAGATCTAAATGGTAATGGTCAATGGGATGCTAAAGATGGTGAGTACAATGGAGTGTTATGTAACACCAACAATGTTGTAAATTTATGTAGCAGTACCAAGAATATACACGTAAGAGAAGATATTATAATAGTTATGTCTGGCCCTGCTGAAAATATTGTTATTAGCCCTCAAATATTAGACACAACGGTAAATGCATCGGCCTCTACTACACTCACTGTATCAGACCGTAATGGTCAAGCTATACCAGCGGGTTCTACTATAGCTATCTCTATGATTGGTGGTGGCTCGATACTAACAAGTAGCAGTATTACTACACTTAGCTCAACCCGTCCTCAGTCTTATGCAATTACAATACAAGGTGAAGAAGTCGAAGAAGGAACAGCAGTACTACTTAATATTGATGTTACTACACCTCATGGCGTAAGAACAAATCATCAGTATCCTGTACAAATGAAGGTTAGAGGCTAATAACTAGTAAATTAGTTATACAGTTAGGATACTAACAGCGTGAGATAAGCCAGTAGTTATATTATACTACTGGCTTTTTAACTTGACCTTTTAAAAGATAATAATTATATGAAACAAAATCATAAGATAACAAAAGCAGTCTTACCTGTAGCGGGCTTAGGAACAAGAATGCTACCTGCAACAAAAGCGATACCAAAAGAAATGCTCCCTGTAGTTGATAAACCACTCATTCAATATATTGTGAATGAATGTGTAGCGGCAGGAATCACCGAAATTGTTCTTGTGACACACTCCAGTAAAAATGCCATAGAAAATCACTTCGACACG
Source organism: Lepetodrilus ovalis (assembly GCA_032361185.1). Lineage (NCBI taxonomy): Eukaryota > Metazoa > Mollusca > Gastropoda > Lepetellida > Lepetodrilidae > Lepetodrilus > Lepetodrilus ovalis. Next base: position 14,882 of record JAUTBQ010168153.1, on the reverse strand, counting down.
AGCTATGAGCTTGAATCTACGCTTGAAAAACGCGTGAAAAGACAACTGCTTGAAGAAGTACGTTCAATCGTGCCTGACCATGTCACCATCATGCATGTACGCCAAGGCGTTGCAAAGGGGCTAGGTCATGCTGTTCTTTGTGCATTACCCGTTATTGGCCCAGAGCCATTCGCAGTATTACTACCTGATGTACTGATAGACGAAGTAGACTGTGATTTAGCCAAAGACAACCTTGCCGATATGATGGCAAAGTTTGATGAAACACGTGAAAGCCAGATCATGGTAGAAGCCGTACCAGAAGAAGATGTTAGCAGCTACGGCGTTGTCGATATTGGTGGACAAAACATAGGAGCAGGAGAAGCCTGTAAGATTGATGCTGTAGTAGAAAAACCACCACAAGATGAAGCACCATCAAACCTCGCAATCGTAGGGCGTTACGTACTCTCTGACCGCATTTGGGACTTCCTAAAAATGACACCGCCAGGAGCTGGCGACGAAATCCAGCTAACCGATGCCATTGACATGCTCATCAAGGAAGAAACCGTAAATGCTTACAATATTACAGGTCGTAGTCACGACTGTGGATCAAAGCTAGGCTACATGAAAGCGAACCTCGTTTATGGTATGCGCCATGAAGAGATTGGTGAAGACTTCGCAGCACTTGTTAAAGCAGCTTCTTAAGCGAATGAAAGCCTGATTTATCGGGCTTTCATTGTATGAGTAAGAAAAAATCACGAAAAGTTAAAATAATGCTGGAATAGTGATGTGTTTTTCATTATTCTACGCGTCTTCGGAGAGGTGGCAGAGTGGTCGAATGCACTGGTCTTGAAAACCAGCGACGGGTTAAACCGTCCCAGGGTTCGAATCCCTGCCTCTCCGCCATTATATATAAGGGTATTAACAAAACCCCGAAACCCGCACCCCGCGGGTTTTTTTACGCCTATTGAATACCGCGACAACTCCTAAAATATGCTGTAATTAAAATACAATGCTGGTAATAATACTGGTATTGTGATACGCCAATTTCCGTTACCAGCAAATTATGGCTGTTTATCAAACAAAAAAATAACAAGCCAAAAGAAAGCTAAATGAAAATTCATTTCAGGTAATCGCTAAAATGTGGCTGGCTCAAATGAAATCTGAATGGTCTGATGCTCATTACACTAGATTCAATAGTTATTATCTATTAGGTTCGTAATAGTATTAGGAAGTAAATCATTAACTGCATTTGTTAATGTCCAAGGCTTGTTTTTAAGGTTCCCATGCAAATCCTCTCTTGGTTTTTTTATTTGGATAAAGTTTTTCTGCTCTATAGAACCCTCAAACCATTGTAAGTCAAGATCATCAATTCCTTCTGGACGAATTATTCCTTTCTCATGTTCATCAAAAAAGGGAATAAGGAAATCTAAAATTACCGTAGATTGATAATCAAAACCTTTAATTGCATTGATACCACCAGACATGTGTAAATCCAATTGTTGTTTAATATGCTGAAGACTAACGTTATTATTTAATAAGAATAAATCATCTATAACTCAATAAACTTCTCAGTATACCCGCAAGAAAACTCCTTATTACCACGATAATGAGTACATCCCCAAAACGAACCATATTGTCCACTCCTTAGTTTTAACCCAGCAGCACATTGAGGACAAATAGGCTCTTTAAAATTGCAATCAAGATTTTCACAGACTCGAAAGTTGCCTTCCTTAATCAGGGCACTATTACACCAGTCACAACCCTTTTCAGTGTTGTTGCAGGCTTGGTTATTACAAGCTAGAAACTTACCATTAACCCCATCTAGCGGCACCATATACCCAACTTCACAGTGTTCACAAAGCTTTTCTACAAGTTTAGGGCTAAAGCCTCCGCTGTTAAATTCATTGTCTGTGATCTCATATTTGTTTTTGACTAGTTCACGAACAAAGATAGAAGGGTTGTGTGGGTTGGCAATGAGATAAACATGGTGTTTTGCGCGTGTTAATGCCACATAGAATACTCTACGTTCCTCTGCATAGGGAAAGGCTTCTAGCCTTGGTAATAGGAGTTCTAACAGAGGATGAGTGATTTTGGTTGAAGGTAGTCCAAATTTACCTTTTTCTAAGCCGATGATAATCACATAATCGGCTTCTTTGCCTTTGGATGCATGAATACTCTGAGTCGTGATTGATAGGTTTGGAAAGCTATCTTTGATGTCTCGAATAGCTAGATCTTTAAACCTGAAGTGAAAACGAGACAGGATAAGCACGGTTGCGGGCTTTGTGGTTTGTGAATTAATTGAGGCTAAAGCAGCATTGAGTCCATAGTTGTTGTCTTTAGTTTTTAATAAGGAAACTGCAGGGGTATCAACAGTTTTATGGCTTTTAATATCCTTTACAAATTGTATGGGGTTGCATTGGATAAATTCAGAAGCTACATCACCTATCTTGTTATTAAAACGAAATGTTTTATCGAGGATAGTGGTTGATGTAAAACCATAGTTTTTCTCAAACTCAGCAATGAGGTTTATATCACTACCTGTAAAACGATAGATTGATTGCCAATCATCGCCTACACAATAAAACCCATTTTCTGGGTCTTGATCTAGCAGAGCTTTAATCAATGCATTTCTAGGAGCTGAAATATCCTGAAATTCATCAACCATAATGTACTTGTAAGGTGACTGATATTGCCCACTTTTAATGTACTCAGTAGCCATGCTTATCATGTCGTTAAAATCAATGGTATCTGTCTGTTTAAGTCTTTCTTGGTATGACTCATAGATAGGACTAAAAACCTTTAGAATGGCATTATGTCCTTTACCTTCAGAATATGCTGTTAGCTGAGAAATGCTTGAGTTGGATGTTTTAAATTGCTTTAGTAAATTTGCAAGAAGTTTAGATAGATCTAAAATCTCCCCCAGTTCTTCTAACTTGGATAACAGTGCATTGTTTTCTACAGGATTAAACTCAACACCGTGTTGTTTTAGTTTCTTAGCCAATGATTGCAGCAATACACCTTGTCTTTTTTCATAGCTGTACGTTTCTACCAGAATCGTTTCATATTTTTTGTGCTGCTCACGCTTCCATAGCATACCTTCAATGTATTTTGCACGATTTACAAAAGGGGGTGTATTGTTGTCTTCATCAATACCAAAGTGCTCAATGTAGATATCATAATCAGGTAGATAAAAGTCTGGCTGGTAAGCTCTAAAGTCTACTGTCGTTGTATTGATCTGGTAGTTAGCTTCATATTCATATTGAATACCTTGCTGAAATAAAAAGTTAGCTATTAAGAGTTCTTCATAGCTTTTGACTAATTCTTTTTGAAAGGTTCTTAGCTCATTTTCTTGAATATACTGGTTATAGGCTTTGAGTGTTTTGAACGAGAAAGGATTCTTATAAGGGTGCTTTTCATACAGTAAATAGCTCAAAGTCGATGATTGATAGTTTTCTTGTTTGAGAAAGCCTCTTAACGACTCATCAATAAAAGCCTCGTATGCTTTATCGTCCGTTGCCATAAGATTGATACTAGGTTTCTTTTGTTCAACTTCTGCAATAATGCTTTGACCGAAAGAATGAAATGTCTTTGCAGTTAAGTCATTAAATTGTAATTTCTCCCGAATACGTGTATCCATTTCTTTAGCGGCTTCATTACCAAAAGCTAATAATAGAATATCATTAGACGTTGCCAAACCAGACTTAACCAAATAGCCAGCTCGTGCAACGATGGTGCTTGTTTTACCTGTTCCTGCACCTGCTAAAACCAAATTGTAGCGTTCATCTATTACACACGATTTTCTTTGATTTAGAGTTAATGGGTTTTCTTCAACGGTGTCAAAATAGCTTTTGTAGGTTTCAAGCTGTTGGCTTACAAAAGTAGTGTTTAGATCGCTAATGTACTCCTCTTCCTCAATTAGTAAGTTAGTCACAGCATCCAACTGTGAGAGCTTCTCTTGAGGTAATAGATCAACAAGCTCAGGTTCAGAAAAGAAGATATTAAGGGGTTGGTACGTTTCAAACCACTTGCTTGGTTTGGCATGACGAATATATTTATTCTTATTAAGAAAGCTTTGAGAGGAAACAAAAGCCTCATTAATCATTGGTTCAAGATTGTCAGCCATCTTTTTGAGGAATGATAGCTTGTTGCTATTAAATGCTTCCTCAAGTGCAATGGACGTAGACTTATTTATTCCACCAAGCTGATGTGTATAACCGTTATGCAAATAGATGAGAAGTGTATTCCAGATAACCCCTTCATCTATGTATATTGAATCTATATCTAAAAATGAAATCTCTTCGTTTGATAAGAGCTGCCTGATTGAAACCTCATTTTCAAAAATATCAAATGAAGTAAATTTGCCATGCTTAGCAAAGAGTCTTCCTAGCAGCGTTGTTTGATAATGGGTTTGGATAGGTTAAGCCTCTAATTGTTATTAATCAGGCTTATTATATAAAACAATGCCACTTTCCTATAGATACTTCTTAATAATAAATTTATTAGTGTATTTTGTAAAAATAGAAAAAATACCGCCAGTAAAAAACTTCACTAACCATCTAAAATATTTCACTATTTGTGGTGCCTACTTTTGGGCATAACATAAATATGGAGGCCAATCATGGCTAAATCAAAAAGTACTTCTATGACTCAATCTGCTGCATCTCGAATTCAGAGCACGGCTGCTAAATCTTCTGGTGGAAAGGTAAGTAAAGGTAGCTTTACTTCACGGGCACAACGTGCTGCTTCTACACAAAACAAAGGCAAATAAGTAACAGAAAGCGGGCAATTAGCCCGCTTTTTTTACAGGAGATTATTATGAAAAAATACAGTAAGAATAAAGATATAAGTTGCCTGGTGAAGAAAATGATCATATCTGGATGGCAATACCATCGAGGTAAAAAGCATGGTTTACTTATAGCACCCAGTGGAAAAAAGCTTACAATTCCCTCAACTCCCAGTGATTACCGAGCTTTTTATAACTTCCGCCAACAAGTTAAGGTACTAAGCAATAAAGGAATAAACCATGAAACATAAACCACCATACCTAACACAAGGTGAGATTGTTCGTATTATAGCAAAGGCTCTGGGAACAAAAGCAAGCAATAAAAAGATTGATGATTATGCGAGAGGTGGCGATGTAAAAGGATACCACTTACGCTCATTAATGATTGACGAATTAATCTATGATCAGATTAATGAACCTATCTCAGAACAATTGGCTAGTACTCTACAATATGTAATAAATCATCATCTTGATAGCTATATTGATCTGGTGAAAAATGTAGCCTTAGATGGATTGCCCAGAGACAAGTCTTTACCGCTCTTAGTTGAACATTACTTCTCATATATTGCTTCTGGTTTTTTACTTCAGTTTTTTGGGTTTGATGGGAGAGTCATTTCAGAAAAACTTATTGCACAAAATGTGAGTGCAGTAGCTTCTGTGTTTGAACTTATTGGAATTGAGCATAAGAAATGGGGTGATGGGAATATACTTCCCTCGTTTAATGGCATTGCTACACTGGATACTTCTCAACATAATAAAAGCCTATTAATCATTGCTAGAGCGATTGATTCATTCAAGAGGATAGATAGCCGGCTATCTAGAATTGCCTTTAACTCGATGAGAAACCATCTGCTTTCAACACACTACCAATATGATACAAGGCGATATTTATCACTAGCCCAGATAGAGCACAATAAAAAGTATAAAAATATACAGATGAGTGCTTTTGAGTTATATGACTTACTTTCTTGGGCAAAAAATAAGTCAAAAGACATCCAGCAAAAAACGAGAAATATGCTCGATGATCTCACTTATCTTGCCGAGGAAGAAGATCCTGATCATTTGACTACCTATTTTATTAGTTGGTGTGAAGCTAGATGGCATTTATTCTCTGGTCGTATTAAAGAAGCAAATAATCACTACAATGAAGCTTTTAATAGTAGCCTCTATTCGGCAGGGGAGAATCAAGAGAAAATTCTTCAAGAAGCACTTATTGTTGCCGCAAAAGTAAACGATAAACCTTTCTTAAAGCGGTTAAAAAATCAAGGTATTTCTTTTGGCCTATTTGGAGCGCCTTCAGACAAAAAAGAGCTTGTACACGATCAGGAAATTAAAGAATGGGCAGGGTATTTTAATAAACAATTTCCACCCCATATTCTTTTTGAGGGTGTTAATTATGAGGATATTGATTTCAATATGCCCATGATAATTACACAAGAAGACCTACCAGAGCCTGATTATAGAAACCCTAACAGGGTATTTCATTCAATAGTGGAAGGCAAAAGAAAGCCTATTCACCAACTGACTTGGTTTATCATGAATAATAAACCAGACATTGTTAAGCGTCTTTTAAAGGAAGGAGCTAAAGTTGATATTGAATCAAAGTCCGGTGAAACCCCTATTATGATGGCACTTCAACATATGAGTGAAATTGAAAATGCATTGGAGTGACAGACGAACTGTTTAATCTCATATCTGAAGCTAAGCATAATGCCGACACTTTAAATATTAAAACCAAGAAAAAAGGGTATTTACCCATTCTATTTGCAGTTGAATCAGGTAAGCCTGAGATGGTTGAAAAGGTGATAGAAATGGGGGCTGATGTCAATATTAGAGGTACAACAGTCAATAAGACAGCCTTATATCATAGCCTGTATCTTATTGACTCTATTAAGAATAAGAAGCAATGTATCAAAGATAAAATGAACAGCTTACTCCACCCTAGTCCTGAAGCTCTTGAGTCTATGCGAAGATATTCGAATGGGCTTTCAGGCATCACGTTAGAACATCAAAAACTAGCTTTAAACAAAGCGCTAAATGTTCCTCTATCTAAAGACGAAAGAATCATGAATGCACTTGTACAGATTGAAAATGAAAAATCAATGAAGCTAAATCTAGATAAAATGCGAGAAATAGTAAGAATTCTGGTAAAAGCAGGTGCTGATATTAATGCAGAACATATTATCGCCAATCAATCTAATACACCTTTATCCTTCGCTCATGTAATTGGAGAAAATCAATTATTAGATGATTTAGCAAGTTCCTCATAAGTTTATTATTATCGCCCTGTTGATACAAAATATGAAGAAGGCTAGTGTACGACTTTATGTTATTTAAAAGGATGATAACCATTGAATGCTGTTGAAATAGAAGAAGCTATAACAGACTTAGCCAATCAGGACTATGATTCAGAAAACTTACCCTTTTTATTTCTGGAAGCCTTTGGCAACAAGACTACAACCATCAAACGGCTTAAAGCTGGCTCTTCAAACTCATCAGATATAGAACATGGCACACTGCAATGAAACAATATTCATATTGCTGTATCTGCTCAAGGCGAAGTTAGCAAAACACTTCTTGCTCTAAAAAACAGCCAACGACCGCTAAAGCAAAAGCTAAATTTGTATTAGCCACCGATGGCATTTGAGCTTCAAGCTGAAGACCTGTTATCGGGTGAAACCGTTGCTTGTGACTATAAAGACTTCCTCAATTACTTTGGTTTTTTCCTGCCTTAGGCGGGCATATCACGGTTAAACAAATCCGTAACAACCCTATTGATATTCAGGCAACAGGTAGATTAAACCGCCTGTATGTTGAATTGCTGAGCACTAATGAATCATGGGCAACAGAAGAGCGCCGCCGTGATAATGAACCAGTTTATGACCCGCCTGATTTTCTGTTTCTTCGCTGAAGATACAGAAATCTTCAGCGGGGATAACCTGTTACTGCCACCGTAGAACAAATGAGTGATGGCCGCTCAGATAACACAGGGCGGGCTATTGGCGAAATTTTTCGTGCAATGGATACCCCCAAAGCTGAGCGCGAATCGGCTAAATTACCTCGATGGACCGATGGCTTTCCTTATGTGAGTGGCGGGCTTTTCTCGGATAATGCCGACACCCCCAAATTTAGTCGTATTGCACGTCCCTACCTAATACATGCGGGCAACTTAGACTGGAAAGCGATCAGCATAATACAATAGACATATTAATATGAAAACGGTACAAGCTGATGCATAGTTTATCCATACTTTACGCGGATGACCTGCTAGTTACATCGGGTAAAGCACCCAAAGAACTTGAGGAAGAACTTCGTTTCTTGCTGGCAGTAACGTTGTTTGAGTTACATCGTCTCACGCTTGGCAAAGCAGCAGAGTTTTGTGGTATGGCGAAATTACCCTTTATGTATGAATTAGGGCGTATGAAAATACCCGTTATCAATCTGAGTGATGATCAAATCGCTGATGAATTACGGGATGACTAGAAGGGAGGGTTATATCGGACGTACTAGACTCGCTCCTGAACAGAGCCAAAGGACGCGGAAACCTCTAAACCTACTGCGCATAATAAAACCTATAATTAGCACACTCCTTAATCACTTCATCAAAATACTGCGTATCTTCATAATCACGAATCTTTGCATAATACTTTCCATACCCAGCCTTCTTTTTCATGTTCATAATCTTGCCAAGATTATCCTCCCACGGAGAAATAGCATAATCCTTATTAATACGCATTTCCGCATCCTCAACCTTGGCAAGGGCATATAGCACTTTCACTTTTAATTCCTTATCCTTTGCATATTTCAACGCCAGTTCATAATGCTTCTTCGTTTTGCTCATATCAATATTGCCATTAACAAAGCTATAGGTAGAACGATGAGAACGCACAAGCCCAGGCGAGTTTCCAAACCAGCTCATATTGTAATAAACCGTTGCCAGCAGGAAATGAGCATTAGCATCATCGGGCGTTGTATCAAGGCTTTGCTTGAGTGTCATCATGGTATCAAGCACATTGCTAATACTGCGTGATGTCGATTTAACGCGATTATTGCCCGTTAAACCTGTGGTAAAAGGATTGAAATCTGTCTTATAGGCATGGTCTTCATCAATATTTGCCTTTTTAAGATACTGCTGTGATTTCTCCACCAGACCCGCTGATAAATAGTTACGGGCAATGATTTCATCAGCAGACATACCCGCCCCACTAAGCAACCCCTTAAATGATTTTCCCATACGTTTGTGCAACATATTAGGATTTTCTTCAGCTGCAATTTTTTGTAAATCTCTGACTTCTCGCACCAAAATCTCATCAGCATCAATGCTCCCCCTGCGTCGGCTAACAAAGTGCTTACCCCATTTTTTATCCTTTTTATAAAAAGGCTCAAGCTTGATATAAGTGTAAGTCATGATGTCACTAGGATAATAAGATGCCATCTGCCTAAGGTCTTTTAGCTGAACAGAGGTTAACCCTTCCTTGCTTTGTTCATCGAGCACCAAGAGATAGGATGAAATTTCTTTCTCTACTTGATCATCAACCTTCTGCATATTCTCCAGATATACAAAATATTCCAGACTTTTGCTATACGGTGTTCGTGGGTCATCAGCATACTGTTTTTGAAAAGCTTGAATATCAGCGACACTTACAGGCTTAGATGTCAGTAATTTAAGGTACAGCGCTGTATAGTCTGATAAAAATAGATCCTTGCGCTTCTTTTGCTGGCGTACATTCTTCACCAGTTTTCCTAGCTTTGCTAAATACTGGATACGGCGCTGGATCATCGCATCGGTTACTTTTTGCTTATCTATTTCTGTATAGCGATTAACATTATCAATTAACAATTTCTTATTAATATTTTCTGTCATGCCCCACCAGTTCTCCAAAAAGCCTTGGCTACGCTGCTTGGCAAATTGCACAAATTCCAGCTCGCGAAACAAGGCATCATCAAACCATTCCGAGTTTGGTGCAAGGCTGTAAATACTCTCCAACTCATCAAGGCTGTTGGCATTGGTGCGCAAAGAACGTAAAAAGTGCATCAGTGCTTTTTCATCATCATTTTGACAAAGCGCCATGAGCTGAGTCCATTCTTCATCGGTTTTAATCTTGAAGTTGATTTCAGCTTGAAAATGTTTGGTTTTTGTTTGCGAAAAAACCTTGGCGAAGAGATAAGCTGCTTCCGCTTTCTTTCCTACATGAGCCAAAGCACCAGCCTTAAGTGAATCAATCCACAACCCCACCTCTTTGCCAGGCGTATGAATCTCATCTTTATTAGCGTTATACGTGCTGAGAACATCATCATAATTCTTGCTGTAATGCAGCAGGCGAATCAATAGATACAAATAACGCTGCCGCAAAAAGGGTGCTTTTTCAGTTTCTAGCTGCTCTTTAATATCTGCAATCAAAGATTCTTGTAATTGCTTACGCTCTTCCATTAGCTGCTTTTTTTTATCATCATCCACCCAATAAGAAAAACGCTCAACAGCAGGTTCTTGTTTAGCAACAAGGGCTAAATAGGTTTGTACTGCTTTGGATTGTTTCTCTACCAGCTTTTCGGCGCGCTGATAAACAAGTCCTTTTAAATCACTATCAGAAAGTGTTGATGGATTAAGAAACTCACGCCAAGCCTTAAGATTCGCTTCTTTGGTAAGCAGCGTTTCACTATAAGAGTCACCATACAAAGATGAAGATGAAGCACTGCTACGTTTAATATAGGTACTAACCAGCTTAGGATGCAGAATGTTATAGCTGTTATCCCCATAATATTCACTGTAACCCTCACCACCGCCCGCAAAAGCAATATGAGAAACAAGCAACCACAAGGCACTACTGAAAATCAGTAGATAAAGACTGGATTTTTTCATAAGAAAACCTTTGTGCATCCTGTAATGTGTAAAAAATTATTTCCCGAGGCAAGAACATCGGAGAGAGCAGGGCTGTCGCCTTGTGCAAGTCATCCATGTCTACGGAATCGCGAGCGAGTATATCATTCTTGTATAAGTAGTAACCATTCCAGTAATGCGCTTGGGTGACGATATAACGGCTGGGATTTGAGGTTGGTGTTGTCTTTTCCAGATTGATACGGGTATTGGGAATGAGTTGTACGAGTTTTTGTTGACGAATAACGCGGGTTTGCTGGTAGAGAGGCAGGGCAAGGTCTATTGGCAGAGTGTAATTTTCAAAGTAACCGCGCTGTAGATAACGCTCGCCCACCTCATTATCAAGAATGTGATTTTTGGTGTCGATGTCTTGAACATCACTCATATTGTAATACATCAACACGCCTCTATCCGCGGGTGGTATGCCTGTACGTTTGGCGTATTTTATCTGGTGCAAGCGCAAGGTTACACTTATCTCACGGTAGGTTTTGCTCAAGTGTTTAAGAAAGGTGAAGTAGGGCGTTCGAGTACTTTCAGTCCAGTCACAATCTAGCTGAATATTGGGATACTGTGTGGCTGGAATTGCTTGTATAACGAGCTTTTCAACCTCCTCTGCTGAGCGTTGAAAAAATACCCGAGGGTCTATAAAAACAACGGCTGTTACAGGAAGTGTTGGCTGGCTCTCTAACCGAGTTGGGATAATATTAAGCTGGTGTCCTCGTATACCAATATCCAATAGCTTCAAATACAGGCGCTCAGGCTGATAGTTTGTATTAAAGTCTGGGTGATTTTTATACGCATTTGCCCAGTGATAGTAGCTAATGTAAGGCCTTGGGCGCGGAAAAGGATAAAGCAATGACAGCAGAATACCCATCACTAAAGCAATGCCAACAAGCATAAAAAGAAGGGTTCTTTTTTTCATTATTAATTATCTAGGTTTGATCTGTTTTGCCACTCTATAAAGAGCAAGGCATTACGTCTTCATAATGCATCGGCAAGTCACCAGCAAAGAAAGCATAATTTAACCACGAAATACACTAACCACTCGAAAATTGATTTTGTTATTTTTCGGGTATTTTGTGTGTTTCGTGGTTAAACGCTTTTTACACAAGGGAATAAATAATACTTTATCCATTTCGTCTTGATAATGTATCAGCGAGTCGCCAGTATAGAAAGCATGATTTGACCACGAAATACACGAACCACTCGAAAATCGGTTTTGTTATTTTTCGGGTATTTTGTGTGTTTCGTGGTTAAATAACGTATGCCCCATGCATGGCTTTATTCTTGAGAGAACTCACCAATTACAATGGCAACGCCTATATCTAGCCAAGTATCTCCTTGGTCACATAGTGCCTGAACCTCCGCCAGATGCTGTTCCTTAAAACGTGTTAGATCGTCTTCTGTCATTTTATTTAACAAGCCCCTATAGCCAGCATTCCAGACCACATCCCACCAATCATTTGCGCTGGTTAGATGGAAGCCCAGAGGCTCACGGTGGATGGTAATATCTGTCATCCCTGCTTTGGCAAATAGGTTGGTTAGCTGCTCATCGGATGTAATCTGCTTCCACGAAAGTGGCGGAACCTCATAGCCAAATTGCTCATAGCGTTCTACAAATAGTAAAGACATGGGTTCAAATGCGCCTTCGTTAAAGGTGCTGATAGCTATTTTCCCTGATGACTTTAGTTTGGATATTATATTTTTTAAGCTCTGCTCCATATCATCCAGAAAGAAAATACCAAAGCTACAGGTGGCTATATCAAAATACTGCTCTGGAAAGTCTAGATGATCCAGATCCATTTGTTTGAAAGTAATATTTTTAAGCTGCCTGGCATCGGCTTTGGATTGTGCCTCAACCAACATGCCTGATGATAAATCAATCCCCGTAATCTTTGCCTCAGTACATTGTGTTGCCGTTTCTAAAGCAACAACACCTGTGCCTGTGCAAACATCTAAAATACGCGTAGAGGATGCTGCCTCTGGGGCAAGATATTTCACCATGCGTTTAGCTGTCTCAGGAAAGAATGACAGGGCAGGGTGGTCGTAGCTCTTGGCAACGGTATCGAAGGTGTTTTGCAGGCTTTGTTTTTTGTCCATTTGTTGATTCGTCCTAAGTTATGCGCATTAATTGTGAGGACAACATACCTTATCCTTAATTAGAAAGAACCCCATGCTTTTCTATAAAAGTAGTTTCAGTAAACAAAACAGTTGTTTTGTGCATAATAGCTCCAGCATATCGCTGTATTTATGTTGGTTTCTTTTGCTGATTATTAAGAAAGGACTAAATGCTTCATTTCTTAGCTTTAATAATCCATCAATATTGGCTAGAATCCGCTTCCTTTAAAACATCAAAATTATAGGAAGTACAAATGTTAGTAACAAACCCAGCACCAGATTTCACCGCAGCCGCTGTTCTTGCAGATGGTTCTATCGTTGAAGACTTTAATCTTTATGACAACATCGGTGAAAAAGGCGCAGTCATTTTCTTTTACCCATTAGACTTTACTTTCGTTTGTCCTTCGGAATTAATCGCATTTTCTCACCGCATTGAAGAATTCACATCACGCGGTATCAATGTAATCGGTGTATCTGTTGATTCACAATTCTCTCACCATGCATGGAGAGAAACAGCTGTTAATAACGGTGGTATCGGTGCAGTTAAATACCCACTAGTTGCTGACTTATCAAAGCAAATTTCAAAAGACTACGATGTTCTTTTTGGTGAAGCTATTGCGCTTCGTGGCTCTTTCCTTATTGATGCAGATAAGACAGTACGTCATGCAGTTATCAACGACCTTCCATTAGGACGTAACATTGATGAAATGATCAGAATGGTAGACACGATGCTATTCACTAATGAGCATGGCGAAGTTTGTCCTGCTGGTTGGCAGAAAGGTGATGAAGGTATGAAGGCATCAACAGAAGGTGTTGCTGAGTATCTTGCTAAGCATGAAGATGAGCTATAAGTAATCTTTTAAGAATTCTCTGATTGAGACTTGATCAGAGAATTTTATTAAGGATGCAAAAGCCGCTGATTCAGCGGCTTTTTTGTGTTTGTTTAGGCCATCTTGTTTTTGAAAAACGCTTCCCTACGATGGTAGATGAGTTAAAGCGAATGAAACGGTGGCAGAGGAAACAGGGCGAAATGAATTTGTGAGCGGTGTTGCTGTTTTGTTGGGCTGGTTCTAAATCTGGAGGTTAACCCTGTTTTATTCCACATCTTGTTAGATGAGTTGTTCTGGCAAATGATTGATTTGATAGATTTATATTAATATTTTCCTCTGAGCACTTTAATCAATGCCTTCTATTCTATTAGCATAGACTCTTATTAATTTATGTTCATCACTCAATGTACAGACATCATCCCATATACGTGTTATTAGTTGGTGAAATGCCTTCATTTTCATATTTCCAAACTTTATATGAATAACACGTGGTGGTGGGTTATTTATCATTATCATATCTGAGAAATCAGTATCTTTTGTAACAATAGTAAGGTGGTTTACTTTAGCGTATTCCCATATCTCACTATCTTTTAGTTCATCATCTATGTTGATAACATGCTCATATTCTTCAGCAGACCATACTGAAAAACGACTTGGAAGGTTCACGTCGATTAAATACTTAATCATTTACGCTATTTCTTGTAGTGTGTATCTATGATCCATTAACTTTCCAGCAAAAACTAAGCAAGCATGAATATCTGCTTTCTCTAATGTAGGGTATTGCCTCAAGATTTCTTGTTCATCCTCGCCAGCACCTAAAAACTCCACAATGGTTTGAACAGTTATCCTTTTACCTCTGATTGTTGGTTTTCCATTACACAAGTCAGGATCTATTGTTATTCTTCCATCTAAGTAACTGAATTTAATTGCTTTCATCTCTATCTCATTATGGGTTATCTTGTTACTATCATAGCTGAAGTATCATTACTTTTCTTATTTGATTCTAACACCCTCAAACAGGCTTATAGAATAAATGGTTGTATTTACTCATACCAACTCGACCATAAAAAGCAGTAGATATGCCACCAACCTCAACTGAGAAAGGTGCAGCAACACTACCGTAAATCACCCCAATAGCAACTTTCCCCTGTGAGGGAGTCGATCCCAACTATTTCGTATTGCTTCTTTTTCATCTTCAATTGCATTTTTTCTTCCTATGAAAAGTTATGTAACTCCAATACTCCTCCCGCTTTTCCTCCCTCCCTCATACTGTTAAGCTCTGTCCATGACAGATAAC
>JAUTBQ010168142.1:0-12001 GCA_032361185.1 Lepetodrilus ovalis | reverse complement strand
GAACGGGTCAAAGGTCAATATTTGGCCTGATCGCGTTTCAGGAATGACAAAATCGGCCATTCCTCCGCAACGGCTTTACACATAATAAGGAACTTTGTGTCAAATTGAAGTCGTCGACGTGTAGAACAAGAAGCAGCCACTTAATGTTGTGATACTTTGGGCTATTATGGAGAAGAAAAAAAATTAAGGCCCAAAAATGTACCCATTTGACCCCCAGGATTATTTTTTTTATCGGTCATGTTGAGTACGAAGACGAAACTTGCAGCAAATATACTTTATGACATCCCGACATTCAGAGCCAAACATAGAACCATTTTCAGTGACCAATATAAAAAATATAAAACACAAGTAAATGGATGTAATTCCAATGGACTAGATGCACGTAAATTTACTAACAGGAATGATACACGCTATTTCATTGGAACATGATTTCATTGGTTGGCTGTTTGCGCGGGTTTTCCCCTAGATGTGAGCCAGGGGTAATGTGAAGTGCTAACTTAATCAATACCACTGTGATGCGAGGATGGTTTATATAATACTGTATATTTATCAGGGGGAGCTCCGTATCATCTTCATTACATGTATATATAATTGACTCACATCTTTGTAAACAGTAGCGATATCTTGCTTCTAAACTATATATTCCAAATGTTCTATATATTTCTGGCATATTCAAACATATATACCCATACAACGTTACTATGGATATTAACAAACATTCAACATACTTGCAAGATTGAAACAATGCATAGCAAATTACAAAGTGATACATGGCACTAATTATAATGATAATCTCAATGACAATCCAATTCATTGATACAATGAATTGGATTGTCAATGACTTAACTGAGCTGGGGCCAAGCAAATGTGACTAATTAAGGCTGGCCTGCAAATGTTTGATATAGCTATACACTTGATTGAGACGGTCTAATTTGTAAGACCACATAAGTGTGTGTGTGGTAATTTCAGACTATTAAATGAATGTAATAATCTCGACCGATTTATTATGTAATTTATGTATAAAGTTTGGCTGTCATTTTCGTTACGTTCATCGAGGTATGAACGTTAAAACATAACGATGAATGAACGTAAAGAAAATGACAGTCAATCCTTAAATGATTTTGCTTGACGTGCCACGCCCCCACTACACCACACTTTAGGATGTCGGAAACATGTGTAGACCACGACGCGGCGCATATGTATTTCTTCATTCTAAACCTAACACCTAGACTCGGTGCATAATAGACATGGCTGACTTGGTAGTACGGAAAACTATTAAAATGACTGCGTTCCATGTAGTGCAACAATACATATTGAAGTTAGAACCCGATTATGAGGTTGTACTATAGATGTAACACACACACACACACACACACACACACACACACACACACACACATGACTACTTAACAGCTGTCTACCAACTATGCTTAATTTGGTGTCATTCTTTTTCAAGTGTCCATAAAGGCTAAAATGTACGTGTCCATAAAGGCTAAAATGTATGTGTCCGTAAAGTCATTAAAATGTATGTGTCCATAAAGGCTACTGGCTCTTAATTTTGTTGAGTATAGTAGTCATAATTGCCGGCATTTCTTGGATCGGAGTGGAGTGGAGTGATATATATTTATGCCATTCCAACCCATGTGGGATAAAAGTAGTTCGAATATGTCTTTCCGTATTCGGTTCTAAGCATGGAACCCTCCCTGGCCGGGTACTTATAATAGAGGACCGTTCCCTTATTTAGATAGCCGGCCCACCAACCAAACGACCCAACTGTAATGATGAGATGGTCACACCTTGCCAAAATCGCCATGTCAACAATAGCGGAGTGCTCATCCAAGAAAACCACACCCTTGTCTTTCAACAACTCTTTAACGTACGGTATGGAATTGGACGCGACGACGAATATCACGTGATCGTGAAACAACCGGAAATATTTCATAGCACGTGTTATGTATTCCACTGGGGCAGTTTGGTAACCAAATTCCTTGGTTTTCGTTTGAGAGAAGTCGCCATGTCGGTAGTGAATGCCAACTATGGTTACGCTGGCGTTAACCTTATAGGATTGCTCTTTACGGATTTTTGAAATAATTTGGTCGGCAGTCATTTTTACTCCATTCGAGAAATCAAATTGTGCGTGAATTAAGTCCTCGATATGAAAGAAATATTTCCAAGATTGTAAATATCTTTGTATGAAAACATCCTTATCCTTCTGAAATGTTATTACTTCCGGATCAAAGTCACATGATCGTTTTTCTACTATTTCTGTGTAACCTTGCATTTGATTGATTTGGACGCTTTTGGCATCCAACTTGAAATGCTTTACCAACTCATTTCCAATGTCGATGACGACGATAAGATTGTTCCTCTTCGCAATTCCGTACACAGACGCAAACGTAAACATGTTGTTTCCCAGACGTCCAGACTGCATACAAATGGCATAATGTTCTCGCACATGCGCAGTCACGCTTCCGGAGAGATTCGTCAGTCTAGTGGATGTTGATAGCGGCGAGTTATGTCGTACGTAGTCGTTCGCTTGTTCTTCTCCGCTGTTGATTGCGTCATGGCGTGGCTGAACGCAGACGCGTAATGACGGAAGACCAGGCATACGTAATGCATATACTACCATTCCGAAAATACAGAGTGCAGCTAATATCTCGACTTTTCCAACTGCAAAAAAAAAAAGAGGTTGAAAACAGTGTGTAGCAGTAGGTTATTCATAAAATATACTGAAAGGAAAAAGAAACGTCGGGTCATAAATTGTTGAGATATTGCTACACAAATGGGCGGATTTGTATGGAAGTTATACAACTAACTCACTGATTTATTGTGCATTATACTCTGAATCCATACTCAATGAAGTGTGATAGGGAGCGGTGTAGGGCAAAACCTTGAAAATCACCAAAAGTACGCACAAAAGCATAACTCGGACGAAGTCAGGGATACAATTTAGACAACATTGAAGTGTTACCTGTTACAGAACGCAATCAAATGCGTTAATTGGTAAAACTTTAATTGCCATTATGCCACGCTTGACCGAAGTTGAGAACTTGAGAATGGTCAAGCAATTTCACAGCTCTTGCAAGGTCATACGCACAGACAAGTTTGGTGTGAATGTTCGAAGCATACGTCTTGTGATACGCTTACGGGTTACAGGAAGGGTTGTCGACCGTACCCAGATCGGGCGCCCACGTGTAACACCACGACGAGATGACCGAGCAATCAGGCTTTCCTTTAACGAAGCTCTCATATCTACTAAGAGACTGGTAGCGCTCTCTTAGCAGTGTATTAGCTATCGGCAAAGCGAGCGCTACCAGTCTCTTAGTGGATAAGAGCGCTTCGTGAAAGGATACCCAGGTTTGAGCATTTGCACGACCATCACATTGATGCCGGGAAATCCCGGGCGGGATTTAAACTTAGGTCCTTTGTCTGCGGTCCAAACGTTCTCTCAAACCAACTTCTAACCTTCCGTAATAACGATTTCTCCCCTTACCGGTAAAGATTTAACCAATACGGATTTCAACTGATTGATCTGACGATCCAGGTTTTTAAAAAAAGAATTGCGGTTTAGAGTCGCTTTCTAGACTATTTCACTAACATCACGACTTGTCAGTTTAGGGCAGGAGGAAACCCGCAACATCCATAGCGCTGAATGTTGCAGGAAACCTGCGACCATCGGCTGGTACTGACAGACCAAGGATGATATTTGTATTCCAATCTACATCCTATCTACATCCTATCAATATCGCATTAGCAATGCAACTTCTGCGAACATTGATGCCGGGTCCCCATTTTCTACTCGGGGTAGGATTTGAACTCGGTACCCTTGGCTCCGAAGCCAACGTTATACCACTGTGCTACATCCCGCCCTGGCAGTGTCCGCTATAACGGGGTCAATATTCCAATTTCAACGTTACCATCAAATTGATCAATATATTATCCAAAGTCCTATGATGTATTAGAAAATAGAAGAACGGATATAATGAATGAATGAATTAGTGCTTTACGTCAGCGGGAATATTCCACCCATAGGTGACGACTATAAACTGGGAATAATATTATTGCTGAACTTACCACGTTTTATCTGTTTGGTCATTTTGATAAATATCCATGCCATGACGCCAAGAATAGCTGTGCATATAGTAGGGGTATCTACTACTATATTGAGGGAGCTCTTAGTAGACTGAAAATAACAAGGTCGATGTTTAAGGCATAATATTACAGATATTTATGGTTGTTTAGTACTCATTCTTAGTGAGTGAATATGGAATTTAACGTCGCTGCGGGAATCTTTCACCCATTTGCAACGAAAAACAATTTATTATTTACTATACGTGTTTTAAAAACGAAGATTAAAAATTAAAAATGTTGGGAGATAAACTAGCCAATATATTGCACATGATGTGTAAAACGCTATATGATTAGTTAAAACTATGTATTGGACATATAATGATGAATTGGAATAAATAATATGAATACAACAGTTGAAATGATGACATATTAAAATGTGTGATATAATCCAATTTCTTTTTAAAATGACAAAATGAGATGCCCAGGAACCTGGGTGAAAAGATGCTTTAGGTTAGGCGAGGAGTAAAACCTGGCATACTGAGTTTCAAAATCCACAGTCAATCAAGATATGCCTGACCGTGAGGTCCTCGTCACACCCAACGCAAAGTTTGAACGCACCGAGGTCTATCCTCGCCCTTTAAATATAGGAATGAGTGTAAAAAGTGTGACCAATGCGGCATCGTCGTAGGACGGTTTAGTCCTGACGACAATACATACCAGAAACCAATCAAGGGATGAAACTGATGTAATTTATTATGTATCGTTATTGCATTTATTTCTGGCCTAGCCATTTAATATAAGAACTAACACCATGTTTAGTATCGCAATATGAAATTAACATATGCGAAACAGTATCAGAATATGCAGCCTTTGATATTACCCTTGATGCACACATGACCCGGCAACCGACAAAAGATTATTTCCGATGTGGTAAGTGAGTCATGCAACTCCAGAATATCAAGTACAAATGGGTTTTTGAATTGACAGTTTTTAATAGCTTGTAGGCATGAAAGTTAATCAGAAAATATTACTTTTGAAAGATTACAGTTTTTAATATGCTACAAGGCCAATTCAATGGCCTTTGCTTCTGCTGAGAATACACACGTCCCATCGGGAAGTCTGCGTGATATAGTGTGATTGTTAATGATAGCTGGTGAAGTGACACTGGTGTCATCTTTAGTATAAAGGGGAAATCGTTGCCAAAATAATTTCGATACTACGATACACGAGACAACTCAACAAATGTTGAATTTACAAATTCACTACGATACACGTTCGCTGTTCTACAGTACACGAATTTAGTTGTGTATTTTAGTGCAAGCTTAACTCGCCTCTCTGATATATATATGTAACCGGTCATAGAAAGTAAAAATGGTGACCTGGAAATGATGCGCAAGACTTTGTTTTGAATGATGCATGTACTTATATGACTGCCGTCATAAACATATTCATGAAATATTTAAAATTAGCCCCTCTTTTTGCTCACACGGTACCTCTATTTACTGGGTGTTTATTTTTTTATAGGTTGTGACACATTTCCGGAGTTAAAATTAGATTTACTATCTTCAACCGGATTTGTTATAAAGCAACAAATCAAAAACTTACCATAGGTGACGAAAACCAAGCGTCCTTAGAACGACGTCCGTCGTCGATCGACAACATACCTAGGACGGTCATCCCTGACCTGCTAACTAACGCACCGACGACTATCCTCGCCTTTCAAAATATATGAATGTGTATAAAAGGTATGGCCTACACGTCATCGTCGCAGGGCGGTTTAATCCTGACGACAATGTACACCCGACAAAGGTGTGAAACCAATTAAGTGCTGAACATGGTCCAAATTTCTATAGACCTATCACAATCCTTAGCTGTTTTTTGGAAAACTATTCACATGTCTGCTTCACAACAGATAGAATACATTCTTAGAATCTAATAAGTTATTGACAACAGCACAGGCGGGATTTCGTAAAGGTTTCTCAACTTCTGAAAATGTGTTCATTCTACATATGTTAACACAGTTGCTGAATTGTTCTACTGCCTTTTCGTAGACATTGCCAATAAAAGCTTTTGACAGTGTATGGAGGACTGGCCTATGGCATAAATGACTTCACACAGGCTCAGGTATTGATGGAAGATTCCTCACTCTCGTTAACGATATGTACAGTAATATCAAATCGTGTGTAATGGTAAATGAAAATGTATGTGATTACTTCAATAGTTATGCAGGGGTACGTCAAGGAGAAGATGTGTCGCCTATATACATATCTAAATGACTTGGAGTCTTTTCCGTCACTAGGAGGCAGTGAAGGTGCGATAATTACTTCCCCTGATGATGCTGACATAGTTTTATATATTTACAACTCCTTGCTTTACTATATGCTGACGACACTGTACTATTTGCAGATAGTTCTAAACATTACAGGTGTCAATAAATATATTTCATGAGTAGTTGAGAACCACTTATCGGACAAGTGCTAATAAATTTTACTTGTCCCATCTGGAATGTACTTGTCCCATAAAAACTTGAACAACACAATGATAATTTCTTAGGAAACTGTAGAACTAACGCAAAAAAAGCCAATGCTGTATTAAAACAAAACATAGGTAGATCTATATCGTAGTCTCATGAAGACAACTGAAGCTTACGCCGGATTTGTTTATACAGTGCGTCATGGTGTTCCGGGTCACTGGTATTCCGGAACACTCTCGTGTTTTTTGTTGCAGAAACCATAACAGATCTATCGTAGGAAATTTACATATTACTGTGAAGCTTGACATTTTAGTTAGCAAACCATGCGATTGCCGAGGTGGAAACGATCCGAAACTTAAGATGCGAGCCCTGTAATTGGGGTAACTGTCATCGGGTCACGCGGGGTCATGCAAGAAAACAACCCGGAAAAACTAGGTTTCGAAAACATAAACATAAACGACATATGCGATACTGCGTAAATTTAAATATACCATGATGTGCATGTTGTCACAGGCTACAATAACTACTAAGAATATTCAGCTGACTTATCTTTTGCCGATGATAATAGTCGAATGGAAATCGCTCGGGCGATTCTGGATAAATACAATGGCGGCCCGATCAAATAATTTGATAGTTACGTACTAATATTGTTTAGATTTTCTGACCACTTAGCAGCTGAACTTGTCTTATAAATAAAATAAAAAATAAACCTAGAAGTGTGTCAATGTCAAATGATATTGTTTTAGTGAAATAACAAAAAATATAACAAAAATATATCAGAACTCGGACCGTATTAGAAAAGTGATTAATAATAGTTGCAATATTAGTTGTATCATTGAGAATGTATTTTCTATAAACCCCAGCAAAGTACAAAAGCTAAATACTGTGTATATTTAAAAGTATTATGTGTTATGTGGGCTATGCCATTTGATCCGGAATATATGAGACTGTTCCAAACTACCCGGCTGACCGTGCTTCCTCAATGCACATTTTCAAAATTATGCGAACGAATTTGTCCGCGGTTGTTTCTGGATTTTATACATGACATGATGTCATCTCAGAAAAGATACAGGTGTTTGCTATTGGAAGTGCTAGCCGAGTGAGTGTGTTTCATATTAGTTTCCTTAGTGATCCAGAACTGTATAATGACAACAGTCATGATTCATGTCCTCCGCACGTGTTATCAATGGCATTGTACCAAGAATTATTGACATAATTTGTCCACAAATACATATGATACATAGTATTTTCCTGTAATAGTATTTAATAAATGTATCGGTTTGATAGACTACTCGTCATAATCAGCTGATATAACAGCTGGATAACGAGACGAGTACACAAGCAAGTGGAGATCTTCTTCCGTGAAATCCAACAACCAATCACGATCAGCCTTACATTGGTCTCCAGCCATAAACACGCACAGATCTAAATGAAGCGTTCCGTGATAGGTCCAGACATCGGACATGCACATTTGATCATACCGTTTAGCGAAGCCCAATCGGGTGGCAGACCGTGTGAAACGTCCCGAAAGCATGCACACATCTTTAGCTGAATAATATGCACCACACGGTAACCAATATAATTCTTATACAAAATATAATGTATGACAAAATATGATTAATTCGTTTTTCATACTATTCATTTTACTTGTCCGTTCGGGCAAGTACTAAAGACGATCTACGTCAAAACCACTTGCCCCGGACAAGTGGACAACCATTAGTGTCCTGCCCTGCAAGTACTATGATTACTATGATAGCCAATCTGAGCCCTTCTAAGACTATTCTGTGTGCCTATCCATCATACACAACGTGGGCAAACCACCAGAAGAGTGCACTGTGCCCAGTTTAACATGTTCCCTTCACCTCAACTTTTCTTTAAATATTTTCTTAGTTTAATGTTGATATTTAAAGGCACATCACAGATAATATTTATGGTTGTTTTGAACTAGTCCTTAGCTACAACTGCATTTAGTACATTCACTTGACATTCATAAATATCATAAAAATAATATTGTAATATTGAAGACCCAATACGGTATGCACTTCTTTTCCATACAAGATGCATTTGTAATTGATTATCAAGGCACCCTGTACATTACCAGATGCCAATCAACTATGCTATTACTATACAGCTCGTGAGCATACACTGACATGTTGAAGCTATTAGACACCAACGTTCCATTATTAATCAATAGTGAGTCCTAATGTGAAGTAGTCAACTCTAACTGACATACACATGATACAGTTTGTGTGATAACACAATCACATTGTCCTGACATGGAAACAAATCCATCTCTGTGCTCGCAATCAATATGTCGGCCTGAAAGAAACTTTTTTTTAATTTAATTTAACTAAACTGAACATGTGTGCTGAATGTTTGTATATTGACTGAATGGTGCTATCATAGGAACTCAACTGAACATGTGTGCTGAATGTTTGTATACTGACTGAATGGTGCTATCATGGGAACTAAACTGAACATGTGTGCTGAATGTTTGTATACTGACTGAATGGTGCTATCATAGGAACTCAACTGAACATGTGTGCTGAATGTTTGTATAATGACTGAATGATTCTATCATGGTCAAACATGTTTCTACCTTAAAGATGTGCATTTGATTTGTCAACACAAGTATATTGGGTAACAAGCTACATTTTCCGCATGTACAGTATTTAGACACTTTTCTTTGTACCTAAGGGATACAATCACGGATAATGAACTAGTTGCATTCCCTTGACATAAATATTATCATGTTTGTCCTTTCAAAAACCTTTTCGTGGCTGTATGATAGACACAATTCCCATGCAGCCCCCAGAATTTGAACTTTAATTGAATCGCCAGTATTTACTTCCAGTAAGAACCTGAATATGGTTGTAATCTCTTTTCCTTAACCTATATACAATTAGGGAACACAACTCAAAGTATGGTAACCTAAATTTATGGTAGACAAAATTCCACTGCAACCCTCTGATATTAAAGTTTACTTGAATTGTCAGTACAAACATTCGGTAATATGACTCGAAGTGAAAAGGGGAATCACCTAATATGCCTGGTTCGTATTGTGATACAAAAAAAATACATAAAATATGAAAATACTGAAAACAAGTACGTCTGTGCTCTATTGAAATAGTCGGGTAAGCAAGTCTGGTATGGTCACGACATTTTCGATAGGACAAAAGGATGTTCCACTTCTTTGATTGAAAATTGATGATACATGTATACTCAAGAATAATTTAGAATTTACCCTAATGATTTTAGTACAATTTAGTATTCTATAATTGATTTGAGCTTTTTTACTTGCAGCAATTATTCATTATTGGGTATTCTGTCATTTACTCAAATACTCGCCTTATCTGGAGCCCTGATCAGGAGTCATTTTCCATAGGCTAGAGTGTTAATGGTGGTAAAATCTGTAATTACAGTATCAGGAGGTGCCACAGATACTTTTGACATTGCAGATTTTCAAATGACCGCCGCTTTTTTGAACACTGTATGCAGTGAAGGAAATAGAGGGGGTCATGGGGGTCATTTGAAAATCTGCAATGTTAAAGGTATCTGTGTGACCCCCTGAAAATTGCAGATTTTACCACCATTATGCCTATGGAAAATGACCCTCTGATTATTTTTCTGAATTTCGACCACTGGTATATTTATGTGCACAACTTGATTGGTTGGTTGATTTGGGGCTAAAGTCACTTTCTAGATTCTTTCACTAATATCATGACTTGCATGCATATGTACTAGTTCACTTAGAATATCATGCCACAGATAGAACAATTGTACCCCACTGAGACACAGTATACTGACTCTGACCTGGCCAGTCCTTGCTTTGCCTCATTAATGCTGAGCGCCAAGTAGGGGAACAACAAGTACCCTCTTTTTACGTCTTTTGGTATGACGTGTGCACATCTACATGGATACTTTGAAACCTGTAGTTGGAGGTGATCCAGACTTTGATTTTAAGGGTTGGAGGACCTCAAAGTGTATTGTAGTTGGGGCTCATAATTTCAGAGACTATTTGACTGCATTTTTACGATAAGATAACAGTACCGGTAGTTAAACATCCTTCTAGGATGCATTTTGGCATACCGTACATGCCTAAATCATTGTCAATATCAAGTGTTTTATGTATATAATCCAACCATAATAACAAATATATGTTTTTTAAACAAAATTCTCCAATTCTAGGAGTGGGGTGAGCCCCCACCTAAATCCGCCCCTGGTAGTGTATGTGTAGTAGGTTAAAGTGTCTGCTCTCAGATATACTGGTATACTTTATATGGGACAGTTTGTTGCATAGCTCAGACTTGCTGCCAACCACACATATAAATGTAGGAAGTATTACTATTTTTTACATGATATTACTGTATAGGCAGTTTTTCCATTGTGATTGCAATATTCATAATAAGCAAAGGTATAGGCCTAATTAATCTATTTTGGCCATATAGGCCTACAGGTAGAATTTATTAATTACATTTTTGGAAAGCAAATCCTAAGTTATTTCTTGTACAGATTTCATGTCTTCCAATCCTATCTGTTCAGATGGCAGCATGAAGTCTGATGTTGCCCTTCAAGATGGTGGCATGAATGATGTTGTCCTTCAAGATGGTGGCATGAATGATGTTGTCCTTCAAGATGGTGAAATGAAGTCTGATGTTGACCTTCAAGATGGTGGGATGAATGATGTTGTCCTTCAAGATGGTGAAATGATGTCTGATGTTGACCTTGCAGATAGTGGCATTAACTCTAAAGTTGACCTCCAAGATGGTGGCATGAATGGTGTTGACCTCCAAGATGGTGGCATGAATGGTGTTGACCTCCAAGATGGTGGCATGAACGGTGTTGACCTCCAAGATGGTGGCATGAATGATGTTGACCTTCTCAAGAGCCTCTACAGCAGTATATATCAGAAGGGGAGCAACACAATGTCCGTCTCTCAGTTCCACAGAATTCTACAGCAATCTCTCATATCCCACCACAGTATGCATACACATGTTCTTTGGGGAAATACCTCTGCATCAGAGAGGACAAGACGTGATGTTCTTGAAATAGAGAATATCGAGGAAGCACCCAAGAGTGTTCTGGATGAATGCATTCAGAGAACACTGATCAATTCCAAAAATAGTGTAGAGTTAGAAAATTATGCTGAAAAATTAAAGAATGAGAGACTGGCTAATGACTCTGAAATCCAGCAATGCAGTAACACCAATGAAGTCAGGAACACCAATGAAGTCCGACTGAGGGAGAGTCGGCCAGATGTCCTGCTGATGCTGACGTGTGTCACAGCACTGTTTGAGAGGGAACATGACTTGAAGCTCCTCCTGCAGGAACTCTACTCCAGCCACATCCTACATGTCCTGGTGAGTCTCCTCAGTCCACACAGGGCTCCAGACTAACATTTTGAGTTACTTGCCCACAGGGCTAGTCAGGGGAAGTTGTAAAGGCACTAAAGCATCT
>JAUTBQ010168131.1:0-12002 GCA_032361185.1 Lepetodrilus ovalis | reverse complement strand
AAAGACTTAAATGGAGTCCCTACATGTAGTGGAGGAGAGTTACGACCATGGGCTTTTGCCATTAATGCTGGTAAAGGTTATGTAGGAATGGTATGTGATGCTTCTATTTCACAAGAGAAAACAGATTTAAAAGCATATCTTTCTAGTTTTGATTTAGAACATCTTGAAAATGGCTTCAAGACAGAACTTGCAATAAATATGGATTATGATAGAAAAACAAATGCAGATGGTGAGCAAGGTGATCAATTTTATCTACCTTGGAGTGATGATGTGCATAAGACTGTTAGTTATGCAAAAGATTATTTTTGGGACTATTATAATCAACCTATTTTAACCGATGTCGAGTTTGATGAAAAAGGTAGTGCTTATTTGGCATTTACAGATAGATATACCTTACAGATTGGGTATCAAAATTATCCTGCATCACAGTATCCTCCTAAGCTTTTAAGTGAAAATATTGAAGCTTTTGGAGAAATTTTTAAAGCCTGTAACATTGATGGAAAACTAGAGTTAGAAGGAACAGGTAGTTGTTCCGAGGGAGTATCTAGAAATGGAGATGTTGACTTTTTTGATGATAAAGGTGGTGATAAGAATGCGAATTCAATAGGTGGGGCTTTAGCTTTAATCCCTGGATCTAATGAGATTTTATCTACGGTCAACAGTCCACACCCTTCTGATTCGTATGGAAGAGAGTATTGGTCTTTAACTGGAACTCAAACTTTTAACACCAAAAATGGATCTATTAATAATTGGAATGCTCTTTTAAATGGAAATGAACGTCCATATAGAGGGAAAGGTGTAGGTTTAGGCGATATAGAGTTATTACATGATTCTGCACCTATAGAAGTGGGAGATCGTATTTGGCTTGATAGTAATGGTAATGGAAAACAAGATTTACATGAAAAAGGTATTGAAGGAGTTCGTATAGAATTAATTCAAGATAGTAAAGTGATTGCTACCGTTATTACCAATAAGGATGGAGATTATCTTTTCTCTAGTAATCAAGGAGATAATAGTGTTAGTCGTAAATACAATATTTCAGAATTTATAGCAGGTACGAGTTATCTTGTTCGCCTACCAAGTGTTATATCAAGAGAGAAAGAAGATGAATTATCTTTAACAACAGTAAGTAGTGGAGAGGGGGTAAATGCATTACTACATGACAGTGACGCACAACGTAATGGAACTGTAGCTGAAGTTTCTTTTCGTCCCCAAATTGGTGAAAATCTACACAGTATAGACGTTGGGTTTAGACCAAAAATATTGATTGAGGCACGTAATGATAATATTGTTCAAATAGATAACGATAGTAAATCTGACTGTAATTGTTCTTCTTTTAGTGAAGATTCAGTTGCAATATTTGATAATAAAATGATTCTTATTCTTGTATTTATGTTGAACTTGCTATTGCTCTTTTATATTTATGAGGAGTATTCAGAAAAAGAATAATTAGTTGCTGTCTTTTGACAGCAGCTTAATTTTTTATCTATTCTATCTATAACTTCTTTACCCTTATTATTAACTATTTTACTCATCTTTTATTCTATTCCTTTAAAAAATAACCATTTATTAATATAAATTTATATTATACATTTAATGAGTATTTTTATTTAAAATAAAGAATATTTATATAAAAATTAATATTTTTCCTGTAACTTAAATAATTATTAAGTTAATATATTTCTATCTAATAATAAGAAAAGGATAGAAATGCAAGAAAAATTGATAAAAAGTTTGTTTATTTTAATAGGGGTAACAACTTACTTAAATGCAACTTTATACGAAAATTCAGAGAGTGGTGAAGTTGCTAATTGGGAGATATATGATAATAGTCCAGATGGTGCAACCATTACAAATATAATGGATGAAGAACAAGGGAGAGTTATTCATGTTTTAGGGAAGAACACAGACAATGGATATCGTATAGGTAATATTCATGGACAATCCAATGCTTGGAACAATAGTGAAGAAAAAACACTTCAGTGGAGCATGAAATATAGTGAAAAATTTTTAATTTTTGTAAGTCTTAACACAACTAAAGGACATCGGTATTTAATCTATACAGATACAGACTATGATGCAAGTTATCAGTATGGATTGGGTAGTAATGCTAAAGATGGAACATGGAGAAACTTTAATCGTGATTTAGAAGCTGATTTGAATAAAATTGATTCTGAAAATAATATTATTACAGTAGATGGATTTTTTATTCGTGGTTCAGGTTATGTTGATAATATAGAACTAGTTGACAGTAAAGGAGCTAAAAATTTATCTAATTGGCACCTGTATGATAATACTCCTATGGGTGCAACTATTCAACTGAAAAATGATGCAGAAAAAGGTAATGTTGTTCAATTATTAGGATCAGAAAAAGAAAATGGATATGTGTTAGGAGGCATACATGGAACAAAGTTTGCATGGAATGAAACACTTAATCGTCGTCTAAAGTGGAGTATGAAATATAATGAAAGTTTTTTAATTTTCGTAAGTTTAAATACAGATAAAGGACACAAGTACTTAATTTATTCCGATACAGACTATGATACAGGTTATCAGTATGGGTTGGGAAGTAGTGCTAAAGATGGAACATGGAGAAGTTATGACAGAGATTTAAAGGCAGATTTAAAAAAAATTGATCCAGAGAATAATATTCTCTCTGTAGATGGTTTTTTCATTAGAGGTTCGGGATTAATTGAAGATGTTAATTTAGAAAAAAGTGGAGTAGAATATTTAAATATATTAGACGGAAAAAATGCAAATCTTAATGGTACAGAGGGTTTTTTAGGTATAGAAAATCATGAATATATAGCAGATGAATCACATACAAATGATGGTAGTGGCTCTATTAAGATTGTAGGTCATTGGTATACGAAGCAACTTAAGACAGCATCATTTCATTTGGAAGAGGGAAAACATTATACTTTGGGGGCATACATGAAGGCATTGGGTTCTGATAAGGGACAAAATGTTATGTTTAAAATCTCTGGTGCAGGGCATAGTGATGAGATGAATTGGAATGTTTCAAAGGCTGGCAAGTGGGAAGAGGTTGTTATGCCTTATCGTGCTGATAAGACAGGAACATATACAATCTCTATTTTTACATTTAGATATGCGTTGACAACAGATAAAAAATACGCTTTAGCCGATGGCTCAAATTTGGATAGAAATGCTAGCATACTTTTTGATGATTTTTATGTTTATGAATCTGATGAAATTGTAAGCAATGAACCTGAAACAGAAAAAGTATCTTACAGTAGTTCAAATGTTAAAATAGATAAGTTGGGAAACTGGTCAATCAAAGAGAATGGTCTATGGAGAGATTTTTTCCCTAAGTTTACCTATCAAGATTATGTACAAAATTTTGCTACTCAAAGCCAGATGTATAGTAATTATGGATTTACAGGATATACAAATTTATATAGTGCTTATCAGGTGCATCAAGCGATGGATAATGGCATGAAGTACAATGGCATACAGGTCAATAGAATGAATCTTGATAATCCTAATGATAATACAAAAAAAACCATTGTAGACGTTCATCAAGATATTCAGTCTGGAACCTTACCCTCTACAGCAGTCATTATGTATGAGTATGATAATGAACAAGAGGGTTTAACCGATTATAATCATAAAAAATTGGTTTCAGAGTGGATTGATATTAATGATAAAGATAATATAACTAATAATAGAGCAAGACCAATCAATATGCTTAATGGTGTAGCAGAAGGGGTTTCTAGAAATTATAAAAACAGTAGCAATAAAAATTATGTAGATACTGTTGGTACATATATTACCCAAATAGGGCATGCTGCTGATGCACATCTGAATCCTATAAATACTTTAGGTATTTTACAAAAAGCACAAAATCAAGTGGCACCAGTTTCAATCATGCAGTTGCAGTGTCACTATAAAAATGTTTTTATTCCTTCTATCTTTAAAGGAATAGGTTCAGGTGCGAAAGGATTAAACTTTTGGAGAGCTGGAGCAAATGTACCTGCTACATGTGAAGAGAATTTTGAAGATAATGTTTGGCTTCCTGCTATCCAAGATGTCTTTACAAAAATTGATACGATGTTACCTATTATTAAAGAGCCATTAGACACATCATGGGGTGCAAGTGTGGATAATCCAACATTGATTTCGATAGGAACACGAAATCATAATGGTAAGCACTATTTGATTCTTGCAAATTTTGGATATGCTGATAGTACTGTTAGCATATCTTTAAGCAATTTAGATGTTTCTCATGTACGAGACTTCTTTACACAAGCAGATTTAAGCAGTGTAGATAATAATGAATTCTCTGTTACCATAGGGCATCATAATAGTGGTTTTTTAGTTTTAGAACTTGATTAAATTTAAAAATTTCTCTGTTTGCTCATGACTATTAAATTGTAAAGAGTGCATTTTTGTACTCTTTACAAAACTTGGATAGTTCTCTTTAGTAAAGTACTCAATAGCTTCTTTTAACTCATTAGTATCTTTAGGTTCGATTAGAATACCTGTTTCATAATTTTTTGTAATCTCTTTAATTCCCATTAATGTTGTAGCTATAACTGGAATACCTAACGAGTAACTCTCTATAATAATACCTGGATACCCTTCACCTTTATAGTAAGTAGGAAGTAGCAGTGCATCGTAGTTTGAAAGTGTCTCTAATACTTGATGTCCCTCTAATGCACCACAATAGTTAGCTTTGTAGTTAGAAAAATACTCGTCTGTATATTTCTCATCTTTTATAGGACCATATATATCTATTATATACTCTTCAGAAAGCCTATTTGAAACTTCTAAAATCTCATCTACACCTTTTTCTGGAAATACTTGACTAATAAAGACAAATCGTTTAGAAAACTCTCTATCTTCTTTTTCAACTTCTGATTTAGCACGAACATTAGGAAACCAAAATGTATTTTGATTAGTCTCTTTAAAGTTTTTAACCATAAATTGAAGCTCAAGAAAGAGATAATCTACATTTGAAAAGATAAATTTTAACCAGATTTTTTTTAGACCAGTTGCATCACTATAAACTTTCCATGCTTCTCCTCCAAATTTTCGTAAACTTGTCGATTTTCTAAAAACTTTTCCCACAAGAAGAACCATTGGTGCAAGGATTTTGTAGTCATTTGAGCTGTGCAAAGATATATGGGTTGTTCCAAACTGTTTGATTAAAATTTGACTATTAATAGAGAGTAGGGCGATTAAGCTATTTTTATAATTTTTTTTGTTGGTATCTATAAGAGTGTAGTTAATATTTTGTTTATTAAACTCTTTCACCAAATTTTCAAAAAGTACAATGGCTCCACCTGTCTTTTCAGGATCTTTCTTATTTGTCTTTGGACCTAAAATTAAAATTTTTTTTTTCATTTTGATAACTCCGTATAAATTGTAATTATGGATTTAACTTATTTATAAAGTTAACTGCATATTGTTTATTTTTATTAAGAAAAGAATGATTGATTTTTGTAAATGGTTCTTGTTTTGAAATCTTTTGTTTAACATCTTGAGGAAGATTAATAATAGTTCTATTTGATATATTATAATCAATAAGCTTACTTGGTTTTTGATTACTTGTTGTCCATTCAATGTTTATTAAGTAATCCATTTGTGTGTAAATATCTAAAAGTAGTGTTCTATCAAAAAAACCATTATAAATAATTTCACCTTTAAAGACTATATCTTTGGTATGTTCCTTAAAGAAACCACGAAAGTAATCAGTATCTCCAAACATATGTAAAACGATATCTTTATGGTTATTATGAATTAAAAAGGTGACTAAATCTTGTGGTGGACGTTTGGCATACATCTTTCCCGCATAGAGTATATTAATTTTAGAGTTATCAACTTTGTAGTCACCTTTTGTTGGTGTCCATTGAAATTGTTGTGGTACAATAACTATCTTCTCCTCATCTACCAAATGCAAGTAGCTTTTCTTTGCTATATCGGTAGGAATTGTTACATAGTCTACAGTAGAGAGAAACTCTTTCTCTAAGAAGGCATCATAGAAACGTGTTGTACCATGCTCTAGACCACTAAACGGATCTCCGTAATCAACAATCCATTGTTTTGCATAGTTATTCTTTTTAACAAAAAAACCAGTAATTAGAGGGCTGTATGGACCAGTAATAGTAAAGACGACATCATACTGCTTATTTAACTCTTTTACTTTTTTATATGCAAAGTAACTATATGGAAGTGTTTGGTCAGGCCAAAGAAATAGGTTTATGAATGAACTGACTTTAGATTTAACCATAGAAAGTAATGTTTTTTTCTGACTATTGTTATATTTACGTTGAACATTCATTGAGTATTTTTTTTTATTTCTAAAATATGGTTTTACCGTATGTATGTTTGTTGCGTTATATTCAAAATTTGTCTGAGGAAGAATAATATCAACTTTATAACCTGCATTCTGAAACTCTTTTATCATTCCTTCAGTATGAAAGGCACGAGGTGTATTCTCTGGTGGAGACATGAAGTATGATATTATTAAACAACTTTTTTTCAAATAAGAATCCTAATAGTATTATTTTCAATATGTTATAACCAATTTTGTTATATTTTACTTAAAATTTAAACCATTTACGTAGTGGCCAAATTATTGCATTTGTTTGTAAAATAAAAGTATTAATAAGTTTTTTATTAAATAGGTTAAAAAAGTAAGAGGCAACAAACTGGGAAATAAGTGTTGCTACAGCAGCTCCTAAAATACCATAGATAGGTATCAATAGGTAGTTTAGTATAAGGTTAATTATGGCTCCGCTTAATGTTCTATAGAAAGAGTACTTTTGTAAGTTTTCCAATATAAACCACTTACTACTAGCAATGCCTAAAAATACAAAGACCCCTGCCCAGATATGAACAATAAGAACATCACTTGAAATTATAAACTTCTCTCCATAAAGAATGGTAATAATCTCTTTACTAAAAAATGAGATAAAGATAGCCACTAAAATAGCAATCCAAGCCATGACATCATACAGCTTTTGTAATCTATTTAGATAGCGAGTTTCGCTCTCTTTTTTTGCTGCGATGATGGCAGGGAAAAGAGAGTTTGCAATTACTATAGGAATAAAATACCAAGAGATACTTAGTTTTGCAGCAGCAGCATAGTATCCATTTGCTTCATTATTCAACATGTGGCTAATCATGATTTGATCAGTCTTCATGTAGATAGATATGACAATACCACTCAATATTAATGGCCAGCTATCTTTTAGAAGATTTTTTGCTAATGAAAAGTCAAAATTCCATTTTTTAATAGATAAGTGATTGTATAGATAGAAATAGAGGAGAGAAGAAGCTAAAATGAATCCATCTATTAATGTGATAAGTGCAAAATAGAATATAGATGCTTTAGTCAAAATAAATACAATTTTGATAATGGATGAAATGGCTAATGTTATAATATTGGAATATGCAATGTATTTTGCTTTAACTTCTGCTTGAAAATAGAAGTCAATAGTTTGAAAACTTTGTAAAAATGTTGCCACTGCTATAATGAAAATCAATAGTGATGTTTCATCTGAATGGGCAGTGAAAAAGTTGACAATAAAGACTAAAAAAAAGACAATTATGGCACCTATGAATTTAAGTAAGAAAACAGTTCCCATAAGAGTATCTCTCTTCTCAGGATGAGATACAAGTTCCTTAACAATAATAGCATCAAGTCCTAATAGAGCTATAACTAAAAATAGACCAACAAAACTTTGAGCATAACTGAGTAGTCCAAACTGTTCTGGACCTAAATAACGTGCAATCCAAACACTCATAATAAGACCAATAAACATTCTTAAGATTTTATCAAGAAGCAACCAAGATGTATTTTTAAAAAATTTTAGAAAAAGTTTATTTTTTTTTAGGTTATAGAACTTACTTTTTATACTATTTGTCATTAATTAACTCCTTGTTTCTTATTTTATATTTATTGAGGTTTTTCAAAAAGTTTTTTGTAGTTCAGTATATGTGATGTTTTACTAAAGTACTTTTTGTAAACTTCTAATGAAGCAGAGTAGTTTGGTTTAAAGTTTTCAAGTCTTCTAATCGTCTCTTCTTGAGAAGTTATTGCAATACCTGCTCCTGATAAATCAATAATAGGTGCATATGATTTAACGGCATTACTTATAATGATATTAATTCCACAAGAGAGATATTCGGCTAGTTTTATAGGAGAGGAGACATTATTTACAATAATGTCTTCACGAATAAGAAAGCCAAACTCTTTGCTACTTAAAAACTTAGGAATTTCATTTCTATTTGTAATACTGAGTATCTCAACATTTTTTTGATAGGCTTTATCTAGATATTTTTCTACTTCTTTTTTTGCTATTTCTTGTTCTAATGTAGCAATGTAAAGTTTTGCATGAGGTTTCTCTTTAATGATTTGATTGAAAATTTGTAGCATCTTATCAACTCTTTGCCAAGCAGACATACCTCCAATATAGACGAAGCTATCTTTTTCTTTTTTAGAACCATCATAGATAAATTCAGAGATACAAGGAATAATTATACTTTTTTTAAATGTTATTTTTGTCTTTTTTTCTAAATACTTTTTCATCTCTGTTGAAACAAAAATATTATTACTTGATGTTAATAGTGCTAAATATTCTATAGTAGACAAAAAGTAGTATCGTAATTTTGAGTTGTGTCTTAAATAGGACTCTTCTGGTACAGAACCTTGAACCCAATAGATAATCTTTTTTTTATCAAAAATTTTTGAGGGCAAGGAGAGTAGAGTTGTAAACATAACAGGACTAAAAATGTAGGTAGCATCTATTTTAATTAATTTTATAGCTAGATTTGTAAGAGAAGAGTAGTTGTAGATTTTGTAGTTAGGGTAATCTTTTTTTACAGTATTTATATAACGTTTATCAACAATAAATGAGATTTTTTCTTTATTTTCTTTTGCAAATTCAACATGTAGCTTTATGGCATTCCATACAGCTTTATTTTCAGAATCATAAGCAATAAAGAGTATACCTTTTTTCTCTATTTCCAATTTTCTCTCCAGTTAACATTATTTTTTATGGATTTAGCAGGTACACCAGCAATTAAAATATTTTTTTCTTTAAAAGTTTTTGTTACTACACTTCCAATAGCACATAGTGAGTTATCATTAAGACCACTACCTGGAATAAATTTGACAGCACTACCAATGTAGCAATTATCACCAATTAAAATATCAATTTCATTACTCATTCCTCCATGGGTCCAAAATTGTGATTGAGCACCTGCAATAAAAGTTTTTTTACCAATTTCAATATTTCCGAATAGGTCAAAGAGGTGGTGATTAGTAATTAGTGATTCTTCTTTTAAAATAAGTCCTCTTTTTTGAGGTTTATTTTTTGCCCATTGTCCACATTTAAAATGGTTAAAACTACCAATATTACTTGCACTTTCCATTTTTAAATTAAAAGGACCAGTAAAAAAATTAAACCCTGAAATAGATGCATTTTCTATTTCAAGAGATTCTATATTCAAGATGCTTAACCAACCAATTTTTGAGTTTTTTATTTTATATTTGAACAGTACTTGATAGAGTAAAATTCTTAAAAAGTTTAAGGGAAGAAGTGCTATAAATATAGCGATAATTAATTTGACTTTATGTTTCATTTTGTATTCCTTTTTGAGGTGAATATTTCTTTTTCTTTTAAAATAAATAGAATCATAATATAAACAAACATAGGATTTAATTCTATAAATAGTGAGGCAAAAGTTAAAGTAACAAAACTTTGAAAAAGATAAGTATGTTGTTTTGCAATTTTAATAAATTGGATTAGCCAATAGAGATAGAATCCTATTCCAAAAATTCCTGTGGCTACAAAAAATGCTAATAGATTCGATTTAGGAGAGGCATATCCTTCTTCATATATAATCCTATCTGTTTCAGGAGAAGAGAATCCCATATCTAGCATATTGCTACTGTACCAACTATTATATCCTCCAAAACCAATACCGAAAGGGTTATCAATGAAACAAATAATAGCACCATGAATAGCACTGATTCTTGTGACATAGGTTCCCCATACACCATTTTCTAATCTTAGCCCACTTAATCCTTGTTCCCAGTAAAGATTAAATACTTTTATATTTAGACGTACAATATCAATGTTCATGATTTCTTCAGAAAATGTATAAAAAAGTGATGAAACGATACTTATAAAAAATAGTAGCTTTAGTGGTGTTGAGTACTTTAGTACACCTACTAATGATAGAAGTATGATTTGTGCTTTAGATCCAATAGCTAGACCTAAAATCATGTAATAGCGAGATATCCAAAATGGAAGCCCTTTTTTAAATTTAGCTAATAAGATAAAAAAGATAAAGAGGTAGTAGTATCCTGCTGAACTTGGTTCTAAAAAAAACATATCAATTCTATTGGGAAAGTGTGCAATGAATTGATAAGACCCTAAAAGAATATTTGGAATAATCGAAAAGTAGAGTGTTGTTAAAATATAATTAATATTTATTAAAAACAAACAGTGCCTGCGTATGAATGAGATGTATATCTCTCGTCTAAGCTACTAGTAGTTGATACATGTTTTTGCCCGATGTAGAGTTGTTTTTAAGTGCGATAATAGTCGTTTCTGACGTCGACTGTCAACCTTTCCTAGAGCTGGAGATTCTTGACGTTGGAAACAGGGTTGCTACCCATATCAAGCAACGAACCCTATCAAGAAGGAGAAGAATCTAAACAATTTGTTTGGTCGGTGGTTCAGTGACACACTTGCTCACTCAGGAATAGTATCCTGGATGTAGTAATGCACATAGCCTTCAGTGGAAACTGGAACGGGGCAATCCACAATAACTTAGAGAACATAATTATATTTCTCAAAATGCACACATCATAATATAGAGAACATACAGCATTACCATCCTCGAAAACCCAAGCTATTGTGACTCCACTACCTTCCGCCAAATACCCTGGCGTCACTGCCTATTCAGAACTCCGTTTTGGTTTAACGTGATCCACGGTGAATATATTAATAAATTATCTAGACACGCCTGTGTTGCGTGGGCTCTAAATATATCGACCAATCCATAGGCGGGGACATAACTCTGTTTTCGAGGATGACAGCATTACATACAAGTTATCATACAAGGGCGGGCGGCTTTTAGCAGTACGTTGGTATATTTTTAAAGCAACTCTCTCACGGATATTTTGCCATTCGTACAGTATTTACAAGTTTCAGTCCTGCACCTTTCTCGACTACCTCTTGCGGCAATGTTTATTAGTTTATGATTTGAATGATGGATTGCATTGTTTGTTGTCGTACGTGAGAACTTTGACGTAACTATTCAGAAAGCCGGTGTGGGAAGCTCAAATCACTCCTCCTACTATAATAATATATAAGAAGAGTACGGTTTTATCACAACGGCTACACACAGTTATAGATGTAGCAGGTCAGAGTCGCCTTATCGCGAGTCGGCGATCATTCAGTTGTATGTGTAGAGGAAACTTTTCGTTATCACGACGATTCAGTTACATGTGTAGCACCAGCATATATATGCGCTGATATGTAACTAACTATGAAAGATGTTCAAAACTTGCCTCAATAAAGGCACTGGTATGTTTCATGTGGCCAGCTGGTGACACCAAAATGTGTCCCAAGTTCCAGTCTATAAATTCACACTTGGATAACTGTGGTCACATAATGTCATGTCTGTCTAAGAGTCTATTATTCGTGGGCCGAGTTGTCTGAGACGACTCGGCCCAGGGGGCCGAAGTGTCCGAGACAACTCGGGGCCGCGTTGTCTGGGCCGAGTTGTCTGTCGGGCCGAGATGTCCGGCCCCCAAGTAGGACAACTGCTGTCATCGGTGTTTCAGCAGTTATACCTGACACTATGCAACCGAAACTCAGCAGGTTTTGTAATTTATAAACAGAGGTATTTATAACGAGTAGAATGGTATATAGATTGTTGGGATTTATGTATGAATATTCTTTTTACACAGCCCTTGACATGTCCAATATGGTCAAAATGGCGTGTCATCGACTTTTTAA
>JAUTBQ010168120.1:0-12005 GCA_032361185.1 Lepetodrilus ovalis | reverse complement strand
TAGCCTATTAATACGGTAGGCCTACATGCTAACTAGATACACACACACACACACACACACACACACACACACATATATATATATATATATATATATATACACATTTTATTTTTGTATATGGATATAATTATTCTATCTAGGCTATCGTATGTGTTGTAGGCCCTATATGTTTTGAATGTGTTTTGTAAACGGTAGCTTCAAGCTATTATAACATCATTGCATAATACCTCGTAATATTACATCACAGCCGCACCTTACCTGTGTGTACCTCATTAACTCGTCACTCAAGGCGTTAATTAGGTTAATTGCAATTAAAGGTGATCGCGGGTGAGTATAGGCTATTAAAGACAAGTTCTTACTGATATATGGCCTAACGGTGGGCTACAGTGCTGTATTGGTATTGGTCTACAGGTACAATAATGATTAGGAAAGCTGTCCCCGTGCATGCTTGGTCCAATGAGAGAATGATAATGGTTGATTGATAAACATAGATTTAGTATCGTACTATAGTAGTGAGAACTAGAATGGAAATGATTGTTCTAATGCAAATCCAAAGTATATAAGAAATGTCAAGTTAACTAAAAATGTATCGTTAATAACGCACAGCCTATACCTAGGATTTAATAACATTCAAACCAGTGCTGTTTATTTAATTAAGGCCTAATTTATACTGAACGAAAATGTTCGTTAGGTTTCAGAGTAAGAAAGTGGTGATGTTATAGGCATCGTATGATTTGGAGAAGAATCAATCTATTCTTGTAAACTAAATAAAAATGCCGTCTACTAGAAAGGCGACATATTGCATGTTAAGCTAAGAAATGTATTACATGACAGCACCCGTATTTCTTTTTATTGAATAGAGTGACGTTTGGGTTATAATTATGTTAAAGAATGATATTGGGAAAGTAAATGAGCTCCAATGAACAGTCTTGTTAGAGTTGCTTCCCGTTAATCAGGATACATAGGATACATATTTATTTAAACTTGAAATAACTATTGTAAACCATCATATTTTAGACATCATATTTATTAAGTACACGTACGATAGTATATAGTACTACATGTAGTAGCATATGCATTATATGCACCTAGTATATGAAGACGCGTCTACACGATAATACCCAGTAGTATATATACTGACATTACAACACTCCTTACACTGACATTACAACACTCCTGTCTATTGTGTAATGCACCTTCATCAACTGTACTAAACCTTGACGCTACAGGAAATAGTTCCTACCGCGACATATCCGTAACATGAACAATGTCTGGTTGACATGGATTGAAGGTCGTGGTACGAGTGTGGCAAGTTAAGATTGATGATTTCAACAATAATATTGTCAACCTATACAGAATAACGCGAGAATGTCCCGAGTGTCTTCCTTGGCGAAACCTTTCACGGACTAATGTATACTTCAACCACGCCTTGTATTTTTGTATGAATTCAATATGGACTATCGAAACAGACGAGATTGATGCACGATTAATCTTTTGTTTGATCTCGTTTATGGGTATTTTTAGTCTTTGTGAGGGATGGTTTTTTCCTTCTCCTTGCTTGGTTATTTACATGTTCGGTAGAATTGCAAAGAATTTTTACCATAACACCCATCATGGCATCCCGGATGTACTTTATTACGTTCGGACTTCCGTTAGATCTCTTTATGGGAAATACTAGTAAACCAATCTAGTAAACTCAACAGTCTAATTCTCTCATTTGAAGTTAGATCAAAGCATGTAGGTAAATTAAAGGTATAAAACATTAGTCTGCATCTTCTGCATTATCATGCGCTACCAACAGCGCTAAATCTCCATATTGTTTCCGCGTCTATGTGTATGGTATTATGCTATTACATACGAAGTGAATTTATCGATACCATCATACTTTTGATATTCATGTACTAGTATTTGCATAGTCTTTTGCTAAAACGTAAACCAACATAAACATATTTGTGCAATTCATCAGCCAGATATTGGTAGAACAATTGGCCAGGATATGGCTGTAAACTTGTCATGATGTACATTCTTTTGCTTGGTCTTCATTTCTCATGGTCTGAGGTGCGTTCAAGATAGAATACATATGCATATGTATTGCTACATAATTCTTTCAGCCAGCATATGTAGCAATACGTATTCATACTTTTCAATAATGTTCTGGAACCCAGGCCCGTATTATCGAACGCGGTCTGGACTAGGTTTAGCCTTATAACGGTATTATGGAAAGCAGTTTACTGGAAACTGAATCTGGACATGGCTTTGGTATGCCTGCTTTCTATACTATAATGTTTGCTAAACCAAGAGTGTACGTTTCCGTAAACCAAGACTAACTTTAATCCAGGTCTACTCTAAACCACGTTCGATAATATGGGCCAGTGTTTTGTATGAAAACCCAAACCATGAAGTGAATGCACTGAACGTATGCACAGACTGGTTTCCGTGTTCATATTTCCTACAACCCTTCAGCCTAGACAAGTAGCGTATGTATTTAAATATATTGGACCTTGAAGGAACCACTGGTCTTACAATTTCTGTGCAGACAAAATATCTTTCCCCATGTATAACATTCAATAGCACTACAAGAGCTCAAGTGGAACATTTCTTTAACATCAACATGCATTTATCCTTTACACTATTATTTTCCCTTGTTCTTACCCTGATCGAAATTTGCAACAATAATCTGGCATTGTCTCTGCATTTCTCATAAAATATGATCTTTTCCAATTACAAGGAAGACTGATCAACTTCACATCATAATGTTTATTGTATGTTATGCAAAATTCAATACAGGCTGTTTGGCTGACACATATCTATCTATAGAGCAGCCTGTACATGGCGACATCACGAGTACACGTGTACCTATGTATATAGCTGGTCAGTAGGCCTCCATTGCCTAGGTATTGTCTAGCTGCCTGGTCTAGACCGATCTAGAGGCAGCCTCCATTATCCACTCATGCAAGCAACAGTAACTGGTTTCAGGTTCATGAAGTCAAAACCATTTGAAACTCATTATACTTATACATCAAGTAAATGTAATAAGGTAAAAATTAATTATTTTCTCTGTAACATTGTATAAATGTTTCATTATTCTTGATCACTATCAATAATAGTGGGATAAGAATTTGATAATTTGGTAAATTAATGCAGTAACGTTGACATTCAGGAAATCCAGTATGTGGAGGGCTTCAAATAAACATCTTAACCAACCAGTAAATAAAACAGAATGTGCATCATAAACATAAATATTATGAACATAATGTATGTACACATTCATACAAACTACAATAAGCTAGGAATTTACAACGGTAACAGGTACAGGTTATCCAAAACGTTAAATACGCAACCACTTAATTGTTGTAATGTATTGTATTAAGCTAACATTAGACTTGTTACATTAGTCTGTAGCTCACATCAGCCAGAATCAATTACACCACCATTCCAGAAACTATCCTTTAGATGCTGGCTGTTATGCCAATGCTGACTGGGAAATTCAATGAAATTGGTCTCAATATCTGCCTCAATACAAGAGGCTCGTTGGTAACATCTATTTCTAAATTGCACAATAATTCAACAATTTTGATAAATCTGATACGGTAATGTATGATATACGTTACATTGACGTATGCTGAAATTGCCAATTGGGAAATGTATGATAAGCGATAATGGTAAACATGTATTTAGTACTGGTTACCTGGTATACTATATAACGGTTCAACCAAACAAGCAACTCAATGCATTAATTGAAACCATCAAGGTCTGAGAGCACTAAACTTCATTGTTGCTTTACATAACCCCATGAATAATTTGCAAGTACCATGACACACAGAAAGGTTTTACTTGAATCCCTGTAGCGACTGGAAAGATCTAAAGTAACAAAATGCCATGTATCCCATGTTCTCATATTTAGGACAAATGTAGCTTCCAAAACAACTAAATCACTCCTGGTGCAACAATGAAACCATGACAATTACTTTGGTAAAAATATTTAACATGGAACAAACACGATTTTTCAAACACTTGAAAAGATGCTATGAATTTGTCTAGATATCCTGTAAATACAAAAATATTAATTGTCCCAGATTATTTACGTTACATTTGATAAAATAGACCAGTGTCTACATTAACACAGTACACTATCAAACATTTTGCACAATATGAACTTCCATAAGCATACTATCACAGTACAGAAACCCATACTAAGGCTTAAGTAGATAAAGGACAGAGAATCTCTACCAATTACATTTACATCAACATGTTTTGGTTTCAACACACTCAGTAGAGTATATGTAGTAATATTAGTAGTAGTGCCATTAGTCGACTTTCTTATATTAACTTTTGATTGCTAAATCACTAATGCAACTATGGTATTGCAATTTCTTAGTATTCCGTAGTTATGATTGAAATGCAACTATATTAGAATCATTCCAAAGTAACTCGCAAGGAAGTCCACTTTCTGTGTGGATATTGTTGGTATGGGGTCTGGATACTCTTCTGTGATGGAAATGGGCATCTCTCCAGCTTGGCGTGGCAGTGATTGGCGTGTTCAGTGGGATGGTAACCTGCAGCATTTTTGGCATTCCCTCAGCAGTATTTAGTAGACAACTTCCAGTGATGTACTATACCTGAGAACAGCAAATTCGTAAAAAAAATAACAAAAAAGCTTTAAGACACATAAATTATTCCAACATTTCCAAAAAAGCACTATAAAATGATAAATTAAGTAATTGTAGTAAAGTTAATAAACACAAAAATATGTATTGTTTTCTATGTAAAGATTGTCTACTCAAAGATTAATTGTTTATTAGAAACAATAGTATTGAATATCCACTTTGTTCAGTTATCGATATCACATGAAAAATACCTTTTGTCATGATTTTGCACTTGTTTGCTCAATTTTTATCCATTTTTCCTGAAACAAAATGTTATCCATTAGCCATGGTAAATATACAATAGCTAGATGGAGTGCCAGCTCTCCTTGTTTTAAAGTGCAGTCTGATGGGCATAATGTTAAAAAAAATATGCATAATAAACGACTGGAGATTACATTAAACAACATAAATGTACAAGAACATACTTTATGCTTTGGACACAGGAGTGTAAACCTTTCTTCATCAAGTAAGCACCCTTTCTCCGTGGCACACAAGAAGTGATACTTCTGATTACAGCCTTTGTGCAGACAGCCGACCATAGCACCATTCTCTCGACAACACGAGCAAACCTGGAACAGAGGGAGTCCATCATTTGTATGTCAAATGGTCAGAAAAGCAACTAGAATGCAAATACATTTGCCGATATTGGTTATAAATGCAGTTCTTACAGGTGTCATGCATATTGCTCATTTTGTGTAATCGGCTAGCCATCCTATACAGTACCATTGTTGATTGTGTGATCATAAACAAAAAACTATTTCCTGTGTACTGGAGGTGAAAATCATGAAAAACAAGTAACATGAATAAAAAAACTCTTTTCATGTACACAATTTGAACTTTCTTTCCATAATCTACAGTAGCACTTTCATTAGGTATTCATCATTATTGTCAACTGTCAATTAGATCCAGAAAATTAACATACATCATTCCACGTATTTCCAAGGATATTCATTCACCTGTTAATGAAACTAAATATTGGTTGTAAAACTTGTATTTGCCGCATTGATATAAGTGGAGGTAGCCATCTATGTGACATACAAATCTGCTCACACCACATATTTTGAGAGAACTGACAGGACTGTGAAGTAATATTGAGTGTCAGCGTGTTCATCTAATGGGACTGATGAAATCATGAATAAAGGGAAGTAACTAGCCTCAGATTGTCTCCCTTGTTCTATGGAAAGACATCTACAAAGCTATCTCAACATTACAATCGATTGTAAACCTAATTGCAAAATGATAGTGGTAGTCAATATCATCCTTAAATTATCAAAGAAAGCAGTTAATTACTCAAATATTTCAGGTTACGTATATGCAAGTAGAGGAAGATGCAAATATGTTACTTTGGCGACGACTGCTATTTGGAAGACTTACGGAAGACCCTGCTACTTTGATGGCTTCTTC
Organism: Lepetodrilus ovalis; assembly: GCA_032361185.1. Classification (NCBI taxonomy): domain Eukaryota; kingdom Metazoa; phylum Mollusca; class Gastropoda; order Lepetellida; family Lepetodrilidae; genus Lepetodrilus; species Lepetodrilus ovalis. Next base: position 5,955 of record JAUTBQ010168120.1, on the reverse strand, counting down.
AAGACCATATATCTTTGAGCCAATGAGGAACACGCCATCATTCCACATTGCACAGTCCTCATGTACCCACACTTCCTTTGGCGTAGGAGCAGGAGACTCCACAACACGAGATCCCAGACTAGATCGCTTCTCACTGGACCTTCTCCGTCGACTTCGCTTGTTACCACCACCACCACCACCACTACTTTCAGGTGCTTTAGGCTCCGGTGTGGCCATCTTCGCAAGTTCTTCTTTCTTAGTTTCTTCCTGTGTTTTGAGCAATGCAAGATGGCTCTCGACATAGTAAGGACCAAACAAGTCACCCAGGTTCTTAAAACTGCTATGCTTGCCACACAATGCACACACCCATGTGACCTCTGGTGTCAGTTTCTGGGATGGCAGCATTTTAGACTTTTCTGACGGAAGGTTAGATATTTGCATGGAGAGAGCAGATGTACGGTTATTATTGGCCTTCTTCTTGATGAGCTTCGGATCCAAGTCTTCTGTTGGAGTCTGATTGAATACTTTAACACTCGTGGCACAAGTCTTCGGTCCTTCAACTCTGATGAAAGGTCCAGAAGAAAACGCAACGTCTTTCTTTTTCTTTTTCATCGACTCCAACGTTTTATGGAACTTCATATCTGCAAATGGGTCCACCACAACACTGTCTTTGTTCCTTTTCTTTTTCTTCCTACCAATTTTATCTCTATCTTTGTCGGCCATTCTGTTTCTGCTACCAACAGGTCGCCCTCGTTTTTTCTTTTCGGATGACGGACTCTCACCTTCAATTTTCACCAGAGGGTCTGTGTCAATGTCAGGGAGATCATCTTCTTTAATCTTAAACAAGACTTTAGTATCTGCTTCTTTTACAGGAGTTTTCAGTTTCTGCAATACAGCTAATAAAGGTTCGTCATCAGAATCATCCGATACTGACACAACATCATCGCCGAGATCAATTACATCCGGCGAAGTCGCTTCCTGCTTCACCTCAGGTTTTGTTTCATGTCTTTGTTTGTCACTTACAGAAACATCAGTTGCATCATCTTTACATGTTTCACTTTGTTCTGAATTGTTTGTAGGTGTGTTTACTGTCACTTTTTCATTGTCTGAAGAAACAATACTTTCCTTATTTATGTTCACTAACTGTGTAGGAACGGTCTTCCCGTCATTGCACTTTGCCGATACCTTGGAATCTGCATTGCCGCTTGTATTTGAATCATCATGAACTTCATCAAGATTTTTTAATGCACTGTCCTTAGAATCCACATGGTTCATCTTAGAACTAAGTTTCTTATTTTCAGGTGTTTCTTTTGAAGGTTTTGAAGGTTTTGAAGGCAGGTTATCACGACTACTGGGCAACACAGTCAAGGAATTTTGCTTACAATTTATCGAGCTACTGGGAATAATGTTTGTGGACTTGCATTTTTCAGGACTTGGGATTGAAAGAATGTCTTTGTCCAAGTCTGAGAATGTGTCTTCAGTTCGTGGAAACGCTGTGTGTTTGGAATAAGTGTTACCCAAGTCTTTCCTTACTCTAAGATTTTCAACTGGATCATCACATCGACCGATAGAATCGTTACATATTCCGTCATCTAATGTCTTCTTGCTATTGCTATGTTTCTGTCTTTTTCTTCCTTCAGATACGCCACTCAGTTTTCTTTTACGTTTAGTAGAATCTGTTGGTTTGTTCACATTAACATCGTGTGAGTCTATTGTTTTATGGTTTTCTGACTTTTTCACAAGAATGTGATTTAATTTCTGACTTTCAGCACTATCGTGATCAATATCGCCATTGACTAACTTTGGTTTGATTGTGGTTAATTCAGAAGAATCAGATTTTTCGAGAGTATTTTTCACATTTGTGTCATTGACCTTTAATTTGTGCATCTCACTATGCGATTCAACAACACCAACTGAAGGTTTAACTACCGACTGATCAATCGCATCAGCTGAGATTTTCTGGCTATCACAGTTTTCTTTCGGAGTTTTCTCAGCTTGTGTGCAAATGGTAGATGATCCAGGACAAGGTTCATCAATGCCATTTTGAGGTGCTGGGTCTTGTGAAATGTCGCTTTGGTTTTTGACGTCACTAACACTTTCTTCGCAGTGCTTCCCGTCGGTGCATGGAGGACTTAGGCTACGACCGGATTGGTCAGCGCTGGTGCTATGGGAACACTCTGTAGTTCTGCCACAGGCCTCCCCGCTTGGCAGCTCTACAGAGCCATCACAGTTTTTTGAACCCTCGTTACTTTGTGGAGAGGGCATGCAAGCATCGTTGACGACACTTTTTGGGTCGACCACCTGGGTTTCTGGAAGCATCACTAACTTCTGTAGAGACTGAAGTGGGTTGGCAGGGCCCAGGGCACACTGCTGACCAGTATCAGGCGATGACAATTCACTGATGTATGGACTGGGCGAGGTAGAACTGGGAACAGTTTGGTACGTCTGCGACTGGGGTGGACTACTGATATGACCTTTGGAAGATGGAGTGTAAGGAGAACCAACATGGCTTGATGGAGAGTTCAGTGGGTTTGGAGAAAAATGCTGTTGGTGTTGACCTGGTGAGGTTATGTTTGCACTGCCGCAAGATCGGTTGGCGGGCGATCCCATTGGCTGTGCCATGTGTACGGGCGATCTCATTGGCTGACAACCCCCCATGGGCGACGTCATCTGCTGCATTTCACACGGAGACCTCAATCCTCCGACGTTCCCGTAACCTGGAGGTGGGGTGGGTATGGGAGAGCGTATTCCAGACGGACTGTGCATGGAACTAGGACTTGGCAAACTCTGATTACTCTGGTGGGAAACAGGACTCTGCATCAACATCGGACTTATCGGAGACGTCCTCGATTGCTGCTGCTGCTGAGGGGAAGGATAGCTCATGTGTCTGTTCATACTGCCAGCGCCCATTGGCGACTGGTTAGGACTGCTGCTCTGCATGTAATGGGGCGACCTCGGAACGTGGTACGGAGCAGACCGGTTCTTCTGGAGGGGCACCTGCACCGTCTGCTGCTGGGGGTAGTTCGAGGCTATGTGGAGAATGCTGTCGGCTACTTGCTGTGGATTCTGAGATGCGGCAGACATCCTGGCATGGTGGTGCATGGGCGACTGCTGTTGGGCATTGGCATTGGTGTTGCCGTAGTAACCTGCACCAGCCAGTTGTCCTTGTGGAGATTGCTGTGAAGGTGTTGGAGGGCCAGCAGCCATGCTGTACTGGCTTGGGTAGTTGCCCGCAGAGCTGAATTGTTGTTGTGGATGTTGTTGTTGTTGCGGATGTTGTTGTTGTTGTGGATGTTGTTGTGGTTGTTGTGGCTGTGGCTGCTGCTGCTGTTGTTGCTGCTGTTGTTGCTGTTGAGCCATGTAGTGTTGTTGCTGTTGCTGTTGGGTCTGGTACATCCCGCTTCCATTAGCCCTGTTCATCATCTGTTGTTGAGCCTGACGCTGCTGCTGCTGTTGTTGTTGCTGCTGTTGCATCATCATTTGAGCTTGAGTAGGTCCCTGATTCACATAGCCCTGCATCTGGGAGTAACCTTGCATTCTCTGAGCCATCATAGTCTGAAATATATAGGCATTTCTAATAATCAGATGCATATGAATCAAATTTAGACAAAAACAATACAAAACATGCCAAAGGATGATCATTCAATGAACAACTTTCTTTCTCTTATATTAATTCTGTTGGTGAACTTTCAGTACATAAACCACTAAAAATATCAACAAGAGTTCAAAAGAAATATTCAATATTTCCATATTACTTTTTATCTCTCCTGAAATATCACTAATGACTTGTACTATTGACTGACCATGTTGTCTTCGTATCGACTGGGTGGATAGGTCATGCCAGACATCCGTCCATCGCTGGCCGGCACGGTCTGGCCACCAGGGCTATAATTTCCATACTCGTCTGGGTAGTGGTTCATGTTGCCTGCAAGCAAATAATAGAAATGTAATAACTCTAGTGTTCACTTAATATCATAAATATACAGAAATAATAGTAGATTGATTGAATTATTGCTTTTCATCGCAGCGGAAATATTGCACCCATAGGCGACAATAATATTAGAAGATATTCATGTAATTTTGATTCTAATCCAGCAAATTGATAAATAGAGGTTGTACTAAAATTGCTTTTATTCAGATGCATTAATTACCATACTATGTAGTATGTTTATGACAGAAAATATATGTCAAATAACATAAAATATCAACCACCACATTTACCATGGGTACTACTGATTAGAGGACCGTTAACATTTTAATCTATATTTTAATCGTTCTACTGCCCATTATCATTGAATACAAAACTTAAAAGTGCAATCCAGACAATGTTGTTAAAATAGAGGCAATTAAAAACATAACAACACTAAAGTAATACATGTATTACAATAACTGAATAAAGTGGTGTCACATCAACAACACTCAAAACAACATACTCACTATGATCATACCAATAAGCCAGATCATGCTAATCAAACTAGCACTGGTAATAATTCAGGATTATTTCAGCATGACAAAAATTCAAAGCAGCAAGTTGTTATTTGCAAAATTTGCAAAGGAAGAATATTTTTTCCAGGTTAGCATTGAGCTTACCTCTGTGGTAATTAGCATTCATAGCAACAGATCTGAGAGCTGAACTGGCTGAATTGATAGAAGGATCAAAGTTTGCACGACGTTCGGGCAGTTGACCTGAACCCTTGTGATTTCCAGCTGCAAAACCAACACAAACAGATGCCAAACTTTCCAGTACTAGTACGTAGTAGTAGTGTTTCTAAAGTAGTAAGGTAATATAAGCTTGCAGTGTAGAAAAATTGCAGTAAACCTGTGAGCACTGGCTGTTACTGACAGATGATATCTGTATTGCCACTCTACGGACATTGCATCCTATATCAATATCGCGTCAGAAATTTAACTTCTGCAAACATTGGGAGAAATGGGCCGAGCGAGAAGGCGAGTTCGATCCCTGCCAATATACAGCGATATACAAATCGTCCCAGCCAAGGGGCAGAGCTGAGAGAACTCAAGCCATTATTGGAAGTTCATGACATTGATGAGTATCAAAGTGTTTCATCCATTTGATTCTGTTCAGTTCTGCGAATACAGACACGTTTTATCTGTATACCAGGTATGTATCGGTATGCAACCCTACACCACAGAAGTTGTGTTGTTAGATTTCAAATTGAAATTCATTTCTCATTGTTGAAGGTTAAAAAATTTAAAGAGTGATCCAACTATTTGGAGTAAATATCGGCTGATACCTAAGTAAGATCATTGGTCAGTATATGACACAGACTGACTGATAAGTGTTGTTCCGATTAATCAATTTCGTCGAGCATTGGTTGGTCTTGACTTTCGATCAACAGATCGATCACAAACTATGATCGATAGTTATACGATTAAAAAAATGGCATTACATGTAAAAGTAATATTTCATTGTAGTAATAAATCCAATGCTATTTGCGTATACTAAAATACTATTTAGCTGCAAATGCTGCCAAAATAGAAGTGTGGAAACACGAAATATCATTCGCAAATATTTTCCCGGCAAAACAAATTAACATAATAATATGTGGTCCATCATTGGTCAGAATCATACACGTGATGAGAAAGTAATCCAATGAAAACAGACTTACACTGCAGCAACCCAATTATGTTTATGCCTCATAAAGATGATACATGAACTGTTAATAAGGGAATATCCTAGTATAGACTCAAGAAACACATTGTTTCTCTATTTGCTAGTGAAAACATTAGTATTACCATGATTACTATGAATCTTGTAATTTTATACCAGATGCTCTGCACGTGTTTGAAAATAGCACAGCCTCCAGAATACATGATTTATTTTACATAAAATATACTGCAACAATAATGAGGACAAGTAATATGGAAATACACATACACCTTAAAGGGGCAACTTCATACTTGCACGTATTTAATCATAATTTTTTAATATTTTAATTATTTTTCTATATAATG
>JAUTBQ010168109.1:0-12006 GCA_032361185.1 Lepetodrilus ovalis | reverse complement strand
CAAGTGAATGTACTTTGTAATTGTAGCTAAGAACTAGTCAAAAACGGCCATAAATATCTGTGATTGTATGCCTTTAAATATATGTACGGAAACCTGTGATAGAACTGTATTCGCTTAATGTGCATGGTTTACTTGTACATGAATCATTATCATTAATGTGAGTTGTTAGTATGCTAATTTCAGAACAGTTGATACTATAGGGCATTCTTTCATTAATCTCCTGTTCCTATAGTTGGTGCTACACCTTATTGTCATTAACATACTTCTATTCTAAATACCCTCTTACAGCATTTAACAAAGTCTAGATTACTAAAGATTATAGGGTAAATAATTTCAGCAGCTCCTTTCATTCTATATGAATATAATTCTAACCAATCAATATACTAGTAATTTATATTTTAACTATTTCCTTTCACCCCCTGAGACTATGGATAGTCTATCGTAGACCCTACGAGACCACCAACCTCTTGTAAGTAGTCTCGATTAAATTAATATTACAATTCGAGGGAACTTACGAGAGGATTATAGCCTCGACGTAGCGACTACTACAGCTTCGTGAGAGAATGCCCCGTTAAATACTTGAGAAATATAAGAAGGAGTTCAAAGGACATGCTCAACTATCGGTCAGTTTCACAAACCGATTCTAGCACTAACTGCACACAATCATTATGAGCCGATTGTTTTAAGCTGGCATAGAATCATTTCTGTGCTACGAACGCTTTGTGAATAGATGGTCGTTCATTAATACGTATACGTATTCATGTATAAGACACAGTCACATGTATAAGCATCCTCGCACACACAGGCTACTTAATTCCGTTCCTATCGCACTTCATGTGATATGAATCAAGTGAGATAAGAACAGAAATTCAATTAAGTAACCCTCATGTGCGAGGCTGACATATAAGCTATGGGTAGAGCATCTTAAAGTCTAGTCAAACTAAGTGGGATATAACAACTACGACACGTAAATAGAATGAAAAGTGAAGAAAAACGGCTAATATGTTAAAAGAACTCGAGTATGCTGTCTGTTATCACGTATATAATACTTCGCGTGGTACACCGCCTCTCGTCTGACCTCCCGGTGACCTCTCCGAGACTCGACCCTGAACGTCTTCGTATCTGACTTGGCTGTTGCCACTTCATCATGGACGTAAGTGTATGGTATACACCGCCTCTCATCCGCCTGACCTCCAGCGTAATTAGTCTTGTGTGTCCAGGATAATTGTTTTAGCCAATCTCTTCTTTTCATCGCAAGACACGGATTTATGAGTGAAGAGAAACAGAGTGATATACTCATCACAAAAGTGTATCCATACACATATGCGATGGACATGGCTCGCATTACAGTTGGATCTTTATGAGATGCTTCCAATTTACTGGTAAAACCAATTATTTCCCGTATGGCGTAAGGTACTTACTGAACTGGGTATTGTTTCATAAAGCGCTCTTATCCACTAAGAGACCATAGCAGTCTCTCTGCCAATAGCTAATGCACTGCTAAGAGAGCGCTCATGGTCTTCTAGTGGATAAGAGAGCTTCGTGAAAGGGTACCCTGACAATGCAACATATACCAGCATTGGGATTCATGTCTATGATTTATTAATTCACGATATCTATATAGATTAATGCTTATCTATCAATAAAATTCCTTGAATACAATTGAGACTGACTGAGTCATTTTTAACCACGCAAAGCATTCACAGCTGTACTTATTGGTGCGTGTCCCTTTCAGCTGATATAGCAACATTCCATTTTGGTATCTAGATCTTGTCCTAATTCTGTGCAGGATATTTGACCTTAAGATTTTATTTTAATGAATTCCAGTCTTAACTTACGACCCGAGAAGTCAGCACTAGGTCCCATTCCATAGAACAAACATATAACTATTATATGAGAGACGTAACACCATATCTACGGATCATCTGAGTTACGACTTTTGTAGCTACGATCGTTCTGTGGAACAGGGCCCAGTTTCACAATAATTGTGTTCCGGTCGCAGAGCTGTGCATAGCATAAGTATGACTTCCGTTGTCACGTGTTTGCGGAGACCGGAAGTTCATCGAAGAAGACGGTGTACCCTATATTCGTGATAACAGACGCGAAATTCCAATCGGAACTTACCTCTCAGGAGAGGGAGAATGGATTGCACCTGAATAATTTCAAAGAATTGTTAGTCTTTGAAAAAAAATAATATATATAGTATCGTGCCCAATGGCAATGGGCTCGAATGTTTATAATTACATGAGCACATTACACAACTTTTGTCTGCCTAATTAACACATTGGAAGACAAAAATAAATGATAATTAAGCATACATGATAATCAAACATACGTCATGACTTCCTCGTGTGAATAATGGTAGTGTTTCATATTAATTATATAACCAACCAACTCCTTAAATACGTGTACATGATTTAACAGTTGTCCCTTTCCTGCATATGTCCAACATAGACAGTCATATACTAATACATGTTTAACAAATAGCAAAATAACTAAATGGCGAAACATTTGTGTGCCATTATTATATTTTAATACAAGTATTCCTGATATATTCAACAATGGAATTCATTAAGTGCATATTATTATGATAAACACTTTAAATGTGTTCATTACTCCTCTAAACCATCGATTCATACTGTAACGTGTTCTAGATGTTATCGTTACATAATAACTTGTTGCTATTTCAAATTACTAAATCTTGATTATCACTTGCATGATTGTATGATTGTGTGAGATATTATTTTCGCATACAAGGTGAAAACACAATGTCAAAATAGTTATCACAACCATGTATTCCTACTAAGTATTTCAGGGACATGAATAGTACCAGAGTCCCTATACGGCGTGTGTTCAGGTATACTATGTCAACGGGTGAGGAAAGAGACAGACATATAAGATTATAACAATATTACAAGGAAAACCAACAAGTACCCAGGGAATAATACGACAATATATTACATATTTACATCATGGTGATAGGTTGAAAGAAGATCTATATACATATATACAATGTCGCAAAATATACAGATTATGGCACATGAAGCAAGGTAGTGTGTTGGCATTGCATGTTACTATTTGTTAATTTTGAGTTTTAGACTTACAGACTGGTGTGACATTGTCAATTAAATGTATTATTTACAAACTTTTTATCTTCCAGTTTTTTAAATTATTTTTGTATCAATTAATACATTTTATAAATATTGTAAATATTAGAAACAACTAGTTTCTGAAAGATTAATATTTAGTGGCATGTGTTTATTTGATAATACATTGTAATTGTATTCTAGGGTATTTTATGTAAAAATTGTGAACGTTTTAGTGCAGCAATTTGATTAAATTGTATTTGCATGTTATAATAGTCGATAAAACTGAATACTGATCATGAAATATAATTCTCCAATATTCACGCGTAGTATCCCGAATTCGAAGGATTATCTTGTATTGTAATAATAGCTCTACAGAGCTACCTTTGTATTCCATGTATTTGACGTAAAATAAAGATTGGACTTCTTCCTTCCACTACAAAAAAAAAATTATTCTATAATATATATGCGCAACCGGAAGTCTGGACTCGTACGTCACTTCCTGTGATCATACGCATAGCCACACACACATTACACTTTGAATTCAATCTTCCCAAAACAATGGCAAATTGATTATGTGAACGATTTCCCTAATCAACATCCAATGTCTTTACATAGTTTCGACGGTCTTCCATTTATGTTAAGTGAAATATATACGTATGTTTTCTCTTCGTTGCCCAGTTCAGCGAGAAGGATAACCTGGCATTAACAGTTTCCGTAACCAACTTCCAGCGACGTAATTATGTACACTTTCGTCAGACTTCCTGTTCTTATAGTAAAATATATTGGTACACTATATGTTCGATAGAGGGAGTATCGATTAGTATAACCTGGCATGGACAGTGTCCATTATCACATGCAGTGACCGAATATCCAATAGTAAAATATATGGGTATGCTTTCTGCTCGATAAATAATCCGCCGTGACGTGTCAGATGGCAATGGAAGCAGATTAAACTTTATCACCGGATCCCAAGAAAGTCTGATTGCGTGTGTTATGGGGGGACCGGAAGCTGGAAATTCGAATGCTTGACGTTAACACACTGGAGTTTCTCAAGGCTGCGGTTCGGCTTGCTGTTGTTGAATGGCAGTTCCGCCCATCTGAAGCTGTTTTTAACGCCCACCCTGAAATAGGGATAGTCTGTGGGTTAAGAATCGCAACAGCACGCGCGACGAGGACGCGCGACAAGAAGCGTAACAGGAACCGCAGCGCCGCAGTGCCGCAACGCAGCGCGTGCATACCGTGAAGCGCGAGTATTCAAGAGGACACTCTATTATTGTATCCAACGCATTAATAAGATATACATAGGTTTAGACTAAGCGCATATAACTGCTAATAGCGCATGATCTGCTAGAGTGCTTGTAAATAAGTGCGCGTTAACCCATGCTACGGTAAAGCAAACATGCAAAATGGAGAAGTAAAACTCTCAGAGGCTCGTGCTGAATAAGAGGGCTTGGAGAGAAACAAACCATTCCTGGGTTACGAGAGGAAATTGTGCAGAGGCATTCAGAAAAATAATTCTATCAATCACAAATAAAGGCGGTTTCTTCTGCAAATAAAAACACCTGAACGAACGTAATTGTCAAAGAATAACGATATTGTTTTAAACATAAAGCGTAAATGGTCCCCATACATTGTGTTAATGGCGAACAATATGACGATGTTAACGACACAATATCACAGAAATTACTACAGAGTGGATATAATGATCATCGAAGGGAACCCATTAGTTGGCTACTAATTTGAGATACTATACATATTAGATATACAACTATCCACAACGCTGCTGTATCAAAATGCTCTATCCACTAGCCAAGAACGTTGCAATATAAAAACAAGAGAATGTCTAGTATATCCAATCGGCTCTAAACTAAACCACACCAATTCACTTTGCATTGGTTTACAGGACGCAGACCCATACATTGCTGTCATGTTCAATCTACCTTACTATGAATAACAAAGTTTCGTCTGGATTCGTGACGAATTTACATTTTCTACATGATTTACAATAATGAAAATAGTTCGCTGCTGCCTATATTTCGGTCCAAGTCCCCGTGGTATTCTGAGGCAAGTAAAATTGTGTCTGGTCTAACTTACGCGGTAAGTTGGTATACAGTTGCCTGGTTGTGTTTGTCAAACTATCAGTAATTTATATCAAAAATATATTATCCCATATTATATTGCTTTGTTTGGTTTATATTAGTGACGTAAGGATTGTGGTAGTGTGCCTTTAACCGACCTATATTATATGCAAGTCCCCATAGTCATACTGGAGTGAACATATCTGAAAAGTCAGTAATTTGGTCATCACTGTCTAGTTCTGATCCGTGCACCACCTCTATAGTATGCATGATGATGGCCAAATTGAAAGAATTACCTTAATAACGTAGAAATAAGATCACCGAGAGACATATAAATGGTCTGAAAGAAGAAGAAAGGCGCAGATTGATTTCAAGCACTGTTCACAAGAGCGCAATGATTATAACGTGGACACTGGACATTAAGGCCGAGTCCTATTCTCCAATTACACCAAGTTAGCTATAGATATAAAACAACGTGAAGAGGGGGAGGGATGAGGTAGGAGGTAGGAGGTCATTTGACATGCACCAAATAAAGTACAGGGTAGATGCATTGGGTATATACATATATACCAGGGGTACCACGATTAGATTACGTATATCACGATATTAGGCTCACGATTCATCGCATCCTCTCACCCCAGAGGGACCTGTTGCGTTAGCACTCCACGGTGGAGTGTAAGCGTAATCAGTAACTCTGGAGTGCGAGGATGGACTCATCACCGACAAAACGTGACATTAAAATTAAATCTGGGTTCTTTTTTTCCGCTACCATTCAATAGTTCATGAACCTCTCAAGAGTATCCGTTGAGACATCCTTGGCATTGTTTATGGAAGCTCTCGTATCCACTATTATAGCGCTCTCGTAAGTGCAACAGATCGCTACGAGAGAGTTTATGGTCTCGCAGTAGATAGGAGAGCTTCGTAAACGATACCCCAGCTATCAGAATTGCCATAGCATTCGGGAGACAATAGTAACCTGGATGACGTTTATCGAGGTTCTCTTATCCAGTATCAATGACCAAGTGCACGAGCGCCATGCATAAGAGATCGCTACGAGGATGCTTATGGTCTCGTAGTAGATAAGAGAGCTTCGAGAAACGATTACCTAGATGCCGTTGATACTCGGTGATACAGTGATAACTACGAGACGGATGCGGTCTCCTAATAGAAACAAGGGCTTCATGAAAGAATGGGCCACCCTGACTTCATTCCAAGTGCTCATATTGTAAGCAAAGGAAGCAATGTATATCTGAATACATCAGGTCCCGAGATTACGAACGTTGTTTTAGTACGATTTCAGGATCAAGAACAAATGTTATACGAGTTTTTGTGATCAAAATCTTCAGTTGAATATGAATTTGTAGTCAGACATGTTTCGGAATCTCGGAGCCTGGTTTGCGCAAGCCATGGTTAAAGCTATGGTTTTACTATAACAGGAAGTGACGTCATACTCCAATTTACGCCCGGACTTCCGGTATGACAATTTCCCAAAACGCTGACCGTGGTAAAGACATGTATTCCACTGATATTTCTGTGAATGTAGATGTATATACTAGTATATATAGGTTTGGTATTAGCTAATAACAAGGTTCGCGAGCTGATTTTAGTCAATAGCGAGCACCGTTAAATACTGGTGTAGCATTGTGCAAAACGGAAACGAACCAAGATTTAACTATTTAGATTGAATAGAAAGGTAACACTATCACAATACAGGATGGGAAGACTGTACATTCCGCTGTTAATGTTGCGTGTATTGATGACCCTGTAAATTTGGATGTGTTTGTATTTTTAATCAATCTGGTTATCCTTTCACGAAGCTCTCTTATCCACTAGGAGACTGGTAGTGCTCGCTTTCCCGATAGTCAATACACTGCTAAGCGAGAGCTACCACTCACTCTCTTAGTAGGTAAGAGAGTTTCTTGAAAGGATACCCTGGACAATAACACTATGATATAACAATGGCCATACTGACGAAATCGACAGATGGCTTCTAATAGAAAATTAAAGTAAATTGTGTCATTTCGTGCATGTACTCTAGCAATAATAGAAGTATTAAACGTTTATATCTATTCTACTCATCCATAAGGATATTATGCCTACCATTCGGAGCAAAACTAGTTTCTTCAAAACGTAGATCTTTTAATCGATACAATCACTCGGATGTAGTTTGAAGAGCACAGATGTGCGTAAGCCTCGCTATTTCCTGAGCGTCTAAATTTCGACTACGCATACGAAAATATTCATTGACTATAGCTGAAGACTTCATCAATGCTGCTTAAAAAGTGTAGTACGCCAGATAAAGCACTTATAGCAGATTGTGATCAAAGTCACCCCTTCCTGGTAAGTATGATGGTTATCACTCCATTATCTTGCGTTGCTCACGCCTGAGTGTTCGTTTGCTACGTACATTTAACCTAACATCATGAACTGGACACTTACATAACGAAACAAAAATCACAATCGTCTACGGTATAGAAACCCATTTACCCACACGCACGCACATACGCACACGCACACAGACACGCACACACGCACACACACACACACACACCTATATCTATAACATGGGTATAGCATCAAGTACAACTAGCGTTTACTAGTCTATCACGAAACAAAACAGGTATATTCTGACATGAAACAATGGATACCGAATGAAATAAATAGTTTAAACTCTCCTAACAGTAGCAACATTACAAGCTACGTGTTAGATATATGTCAGAATACGAAGCAAATATTTATTCCAGCTTCTGACTTAAGAGTATTTCCTGGGTAAAATTGATAAGTAAGCTGTTCACTCACGTTTGATTGTACTACTTTTAAAGTTAGCCCGACATATATCCGTTTTGTCGTGTGTAAAAGTCTGGTTTCCATCAATACAAAGAACCTATTCAAGCTAAATCCATTTTAGAAAATACCATTGCACCGATCAATTTGTATTTTAACAAAATTCGATTCCAATTTCTAAGAAGATCAACGTTGTAGTTCATCTGTAATCCCCATTCCTTTTAACACTGTACGCCTTAAAGCTGGAACGATAAATTTCAAATTGAAATTGTTTCATGCTGTTAACTGCATAGGCATCTGTCCTACCGTCATGCGCAGAGTAGTTTGTGTGACCGTGACCGTGACCTTCGCGACAGCAGACGCGACATGCGACCTTGAACTCCCGTCTGAAGTTACCTGGAAGAAGGAAGCATCAACCATACAGTATACGTTGTAGTAATTACATGTGTAATTAAAGTTGAATATGCTAGATTAAAGCATACTCATTTTCCTTTTATCTTGTTGTTTATTGGCAAATTGGAAACAAGAAATAATACAGCAATGGAGGAATAACTTCGTCAAGTTGAACTCGAACAGATTATCGTCTTGTTATAATAGAAAATCCGTAGTCCATCAGGTTGGTTTACTACAACGATAACTCTAGTAATAGCATGAATTATACAGTCCATATTGGTCATTTAACAGGATGTTCAATATGTCAAGTATGAGATAAGGTTTCTTTAACGTATATTGTACGAAATAGATTATTGTTGATAGTTTCATCTTGACCATTTTATTGTTATGATTATGGGAAATTTAACATTTGTGTACGAACATGACAGTAATACCGTAGTAATCTTGGTATTGCAATGTAATTGATGTGCTATTTTTGAAATGTGTATAGAATTACTAGTACGTTTGTTTCAAATGGATTGTCAAAGGGTTGTTATAATTGATGCATTTTGCTCGAAACCTGCTCGAAATATTATGCAAACGGTTTAATGCATGTAGGCCTTGCCAAGCTTCAAACATCTAATAACGAGTACTATACAATCAAAATACCAAATAAGATGTAAATTATAATTTCAGCTACGCCACTGAACTGATATGGATTAACTCCTAAGGCAAGTTGATGAAATTTTAAGGCAATGTCATGCTTCCGTAGATTGCTTCTCACAGAAGGTATTACAATAACAGACTCTACTGCCTGTAGATGTTATTGGCTTGTTGCACTGACAACTCTTGTAATTGTTAATTGCGGGTTAACTGCACCGGGAATTCCCACAGGTCGTAAATTCATAGAGCATTAAGTTAGTTAGTTGTACAGTGCATACATCACAGCTCATAATAGCCAGACATGTCAAGGTTAACTGTCCTGTACGTGTCTGTGATATATGTGGTGGTGCTGCTGCTGTTGGTTGTTGTTGTTGTTGCTGCTGCTGCTGCTGTGAAAGTGTTGGTAATGGTGGTGGTGGTTATGGTGGTTATATATTAGATGTAATGATGATGGTATTGGTGATGGCGGTGGTGGTGGTGTTTGTGGTGGTGGTGATAGTGGATATAATAATGGTCGATGCGGTTATATATTAGATGTAATGATGATGGTATTGGTGATGGCGGTGGTGGTGGTGTTTGTGGTGGTGGTGATAGCTAGTGGATATAATAATGGTCGATGCGGTTAATTTTATTTGTTTACTTGTAGCTCTTCGTGGTGGAGATAGTGGTAGGGGTGGTTGTAGTAGAAGTGGTGGTGGTGGTGGTGGTAGTAGTAGTAATGGTGGTGATGGTGGTTAATAATGAGGTTGCTTATGGCGGTAGTGGTGGTGGTTTTGTGCGTGTAGTGATGGTGGCTGTGATTTGATGGTTGTATATTTAGTTTTTGCCGTAATAGTAGTAGTAGTAGTAATAGTAGTGGTAGTGTTCGTGTTGGCGTTGATGGCGCCGGTGTTTGCGGGAATTGTACTTGTGTATGTGGGGTGGGGGGCGTATTTGCGCGCACTTAATTAACCCTTTCCCTGCTGGATTAATTTAAACACGTTATGCCTTCAGCATGAGAAGATAACATTTCAATAACTAGAGTTAGCTACATCGTGTATATTATACTTACAGCTCATGAAGTTGTAGATTACAGGGTTAATGGCACTGTTGAAGTAGACAAAGAAATGTGCCACCATGAACATCTCAGAAGGAATCCGAACATCGGAGTACCTGAAGATACATGTTGAAGACTAATTAAACACTCATTGTGTGTATCTGCTTGAACTTTATTAACAAATGGTTGTATTAATCCAAGGATTTACAAAAACAGTTTGCTATGATCAACCCAAAGTAATATTCGGAGAATTAGCTGATGCTTATTTGTTGACCATAGCGGACTAGTTTTACGTGATTCAATTTAATTAAGATTTATGTTGATTACTTTCTACCACTCTGCCACATCATAACACAACTAAACCCAATTCTGAAGACCTTAATAAATGTAAGAGGGAGTTAACACTATATCACTAGAGTCACAATTATATACAATTCACGAATGAAACCGTGAGCTATGTGATTCGTCAATAGTAGTGTTCATCGAAATTTAATCCAGACAAATTCTAAATAAGGGATCGTTAAATCTTAGTGTTGAAAAGTAGAGGAAACAAGCAAAGATTTGAATTTCCTAGGAATGTGAGCTAAAGCTGTCAGACTCAGTAAAGTATGTTCTGTAGCTAGTGCTGGTGCTTACGTTAGCAAGAAGAGCGTGTATAGGGGCAGGAAGCAAATGGCGAATATTAGGACGACAACGATGAGCATTTTGGCCTTCTTCTGGCGAATGAGGAGTTGAGCACGCGGGACACTGGCCGACGCCGCTGTAACACAGAACAGAAAGGGTTAATATACATATGAAGTAGCAGAATAGACAGGGTTTCCGAGTAAAAAAAGCATTTCTCTACATATAGAAGGGTTAACATCATTTAAACAGATGTAGCACAGAATACAAAGTTTAGGGTTACGATATACCTACTGTAGCACAGATTAGCACTACATGCTTTCTTTTTACCATGTTCCACAATATATATATATATGTATATATATATATATATATATGCTTGTCGACGTGAAAATCTTGTAGGCCTAAGTATTAATTTTCTGAAAATATAGTAAACTGCTGCTTGTTTCAAAACTTCAGCATCGATGGTCTAACTGGTAAATATGTATGATCTCTCGATGTAATTGCGGTTGAGGCAGCACCGGGTTTTTGTTCTCCTTGCTGAATAAATCTGTCAATGTTCTAAATATGTTATAATTGGAATAAGGTTAAGTGTAGGGAAGAGGGTGTCATTTGAAGCATGAATGCATCTAAACTAGACATGAACGATGTGGAAGTAATATTGTTATGTCATTATGGTGTCCAATACCGCTTACGCTACATATATGGAGCACGTTTTTCAGATGGAGTAAAGCCAGGTATTAGTAGTATAGTTACCGGTCTAGATTCTTGAGGTAACTCCTTGCTATAGTGTACTGCTTTTTTTTATATGCATGGCCTCCTATCTGAGCTAACCCATTGACCACACGCCTCTGTATTGACCAATCTGAGCACATCATATCGGCGCTAAAGGATGACGACCAGATTTGCAACCACTAAAGCTGTCGTTCCTGCTATGTGTGTGTAGTTGTCCAGATCCAGTGCTGTTCATGGTCAGTACCAGTACAAGTAGTTACGGGAGTCTGTGTCGTGTGTCATGTCATGGACATCAGACGAGCAAGTAAAGCACTATTCTGACAAGGCTAGGACGGTGATACTGTGATTGTGGTGGTAGTAGTATATATGTGCTATCTGTCGGTGCCTGTCTACTTCTCCCTATGTCTATCTCATATGTATATAGACGCGATATATCTTACTGTGTGTGTGTGTGTGTGTGTGTGTGTATGTGTGTGTGTGTGTGTGCGTATGTGTGTGTGTATGTTTGAATCCCTCCATCTGTCTTACTATCTCTCCCTCGTTCTGTGACCTTGTTAGTGTCTCTCCCTTCTCTCTCGGTCTCTCTCTCTCTCTCTCTCTCTCTCTCTCTCTCTCTCTCTCTCTCTCT
>JAUTBQ010168098.1:0-12007 GCA_032361185.1 Lepetodrilus ovalis | reverse complement strand
AGGGAGAGAAAGAGAAAAAGAGGGAGAGAGAAAGAGAGAGATGGAGAGGGGAGAGGGAGGGGAGGGAGAGAGAGAGATGGAGAGAAAGAAAGAGAGAGAAAGAAAGAGGACGAGGAGGAAGGGAGAGAGAGAAAGGAGGGAGAATGATAGGGAGAATAAGATAGGGAAGGAGAGAGAGGGAAAGAGAAATAAAGAGAAAAAGAATGAGAGAGAGAGAGAGAGAGAGAGAGAGAGAGAGCGAGAGAAAGAGAGAGAGAGCAAAGGAGAGAGATAAATACACTTAGTCTGTGTACAAGCCTCCCATGAAGATTGAGGTAGCCACGTAAGATATTCAGGTAGCTAGTAACATGTGATAAGACAACAACCTTCGTAGAGACAATGAGAGCTTAGGTCAAGTAGGGTTAGATTATCGTGGCCTTATCATGAAGTGCTCATCGGCTCATTTTACAACAACTCACAAATATTTGTCAACCATTACAAATCACTCTACTCATAATGTCATCTCGTAACAGTTGGTGTAAATTATTCCGTTGGTGTGATGATATGTACCAACCTGATAGATACCGAGACACGAAAAGACAAATATTTTCTGTACAGGGAACATACAATTCATCTTGCTGGGATTCAACAACATTTATGTCAATATTTAATTGAAATTAAAAGATCTTCTCCAATGTTTCTATGCTCAAATACCAAGTTTTAAAAATATATGCAGGATGAACTTCATGTTTCATATCTTAGCAATGTATATTCAGAATCACTTTAGCATAAAACATCATGCCTGTATAAAGTGTGATATATCTATTAAAGTGTGAATTACATCTTTCAACTAAAATAACTAAAATTAACAGGAAAATATGACATAAATCGCGCATACTTTCTGAAGAGTTTCATATTTGAGATTCCACGCAAGTATATGTCCACGGATGGAGCCGTAGCGAGGTGAGAATTTTTATTTAATGATGTATATGCGAAGGTGTTGGGAGGACCAGGGCATGTATTGGCGTAGATTAGTTTTTGCGCCCTGAGAGGCTCATGCCAATAAGACGATAGCGGATCAATCAATGGTCAGTAAGCTCACGTCAACGTCCAGTCTCCTGCGCCGTGCTCACGTCTTGTAACTCGTAATGCAATTACAACTCAAAACTGCAAATCAGTGGTCGGAACAAACACGTGACAAAACATTGAATTTTAGCACATTTTACGCCACTTAGAAAACAACGTGCAGATTTGTTTTCCAAATTTAATCTTCGGAAGAAAGACAAATTAGTGTGTACTGTGTTGAAAATGAGAAATTTTGAAGGTTTTGAATTCAATTTCCAAGAAAGTAATAAATAATTAAGTGAGAATGGTCACTTGTATAAATAGCCAGAAAAATTACTATTCATTGTATATAATTTATCATAGAATATCCATATTTGCTATTTTAGTACATACCGGAACATGAATATCAATTTTGACATCACATATTTGCTATTTCAATCAATTTTGCACCAAATTGAATCATATCCAGAAATCAATGTTTTCAAAAAGTTAAGATTACGACAGTTACAACGAACTGCATTTATAACATGAATTATGTTATGCACTCTTAGCAGGTATTATTACCCTTACAAGATTTAGATAAAGGTTTACCCATCACTGTGCATGTAGAGGCTTGCCTAAATGTTAATTTGACTTGGTATAGTATATCATTATTATTGTAGCACCTACATTCTGTAATAATGAACCCCTCTGTGAGTACCCATTATCTAACTGAAAGAAATTACTATCATGAAGTGCGACCGCTGGTGACTACACTAACACGGGGTAATTGTCGAATTTAATTAAAATTACTCCACATGGGTGGTTCGGGTTCAACAAATGTGACAAGATACATTCAAATGTAAACTACAACATGCTGGTTTCATATCAGTGTTTTAGGCAATGTATTGTACGTGACACTATATTTCTAAATTACAGTAGACAAAACAACAGTAGCTCTATTCATTACATGGAATAATGTACTTAGATACAGCAATGTTCAAAAATAGTTAATATTGTTTTGATGCCAATGACAACCCAAATGTCTGCAATCCCTCTACCCCCACCAACCCCCAAACCACCGCCCCCACCCACTCACCCCACCCTGCAGGCATAGATCCTGGTTGAGAGACACTGGCCAATGATTGGCTGTGGAATGGAGTCAATGTTTGGGGAGATGGGTACAGGCACGGTGAATAAATTATGACTGGGTTCAAGTCCATCAGAATATACATGGACTACTGACAGTAACACCAGTAGTGGATTCAAAGTAAGGTATGGGGGCAGATTGGGGGGGCTGCCCCCACAAAACACGTTATCATTATTTTAAGATATTTTATTTTAAATTTAAATTATTTACATTTATTTAGTTTTAAAATCTACAAAATGAACTGCAAGAACAAGTTAGTTAAAATTTTAGTAATAAAAACCACAAGTTAAATTCTACGTTAGCTTGTCGGGCTAAAGTTCTCGCCGCTCCAAAGATGTATTCATGGATCTGTCCCTGCATACCATATAAGGTATGACTAACTGAAAATCACATATTTTGTGCAGAATTTCTGTGTTTATCAACTACAATACCATCAAGCCATGAATAATTAACTTCAATTAGATATTGTTATCAAACAGTTTTAAATTAGAATGCTCTTCAATGAGATACTCACAATTGTTGTGAAGTCAGATAACCAAAGTTGTGACAATCGTGTGTATTCTAATGTCTTTACATACCATAAATACCATTCCGAAAAGAAAAACAATTTACAGCGAGATTAATGTCCCATATTAGTAGACTGGTATGTATGCAAATACATTAGGGTCATTGGTGTATATGTATAAATAAGTTGCTAATTGCTACACCCAAACAGGGCCTCTTCATATGCCTGTACGTTATAATTTTTATGATTAATCGCTTGCATGACTTGTGCCGGTGTCGCAAGGGGAACAACATGTCCATAAATCAGAGTTGTCTTCTCGTAGGGTTACTCTGAACTACTTCACTTCACAAGACGACATTTTACCTCACAGACAAGCCGACTGCAACGCCTTGTCGAGATACGAGCGAAATAAAAAGAAAAATAGCCAGCGGGATATTGTGCAATATGCAGGATGAAACACGAGGCAACACGAGGCAACAGAATAATTCATTATACAGACAATACACGACAACAGCAATTTGACTATCCTTGATGCCAAGTACAGACAAACTGTATACACGACGACGGTAGTAGAACTAATCTGAACAACGTGAATTTCAATAAATGGAATTATCGTGATTATTTCTTTTTCTTTTTTGAGACATTGCGTGTGAAATTGAGAAGTTTTCTGTGGACAATCCAGTGGAATTCTTGCAAGATTCTCTCGAGCGAGTTAGTGTTTTTACCGATTTTACGTTGCACTGGGAATCTTTCATCCATACGTGACGATGATTCTCTTGAAACTTTCGTATAAACAATATGTGCAGTGTCACAGCAACTGATTGATAGCTTACACAATTTGGCGATGAGATCAATTAAATGTCAGCCTGTTTATGGCCAAGACCTTGAACATGCATGCTAAAGACATTAAATTGTCATTGTAACATTCATAAACCTAATTTTACCTGTCTGAACAGGCTTGGAAATGCGGGGAAGATAAATTAATATATCAAGATTTATGGTTTTGGTTTCCAGTAGTGGTGAATAATTTTGAACCTGCTTTGAACCTTAGAAAAAGAATTATGTTAGAGTGTCATTTAATGATGGGAAAATGGAAAATGAAACCAACACAATAGTCAGTTACGATCACCACAATCATCAGTTACAAAGTTACAACCATGTTAATGTTCAGTTACAACCATCGTAATGGTCAAGATTATGTATTCATAAAGAAGACATTGTTATGTAACAGTACATCAACTATTTTATTAAGCTATAACATCACATCACACTTGACAGTACATGTACTTGATGTATATACATTATCTAATAATAAACTATATGCGTTGAATAACACCAAAGACAAACCTTGAATTAAATAAATCTTCCAATAATAAACTATATACATTACATCACACCAAAGACAAACCTTGAATTAAATAAATATTCTAATAATAAACTATACAAGACATTCAACCGATTACATCACACCAAAGACAGCAATTGAATTAAATATGTCTTCTAACAATAAATTATACACATTATGTCACACCAGAACTTGAATTAACACTAAATCTTCTAATAATCAACTATATACATTACATCGCACAAAAGACACTACTTGAATAAAACAAATCCTCTAATAATAAACTATACACATTACATCACACCAAAGACACCACTTGGTTTAAATAAATCCTCTAATAATAAACAATACACATTACATCACACCAAAGACACCACTTGAATTAAATAAATCCTCTAATAATAAACTATACACATTACATCACACCAAAGACAGCACTTGAATTAAATAAATCTCTAATAACAAACTATACAAGACATTCAAACAACATTAGCCTTACTTATTTGCACCGATGTTTTCCGATCCCAAAATACATGCACCCAGACTCAATGTTGTCCTGTGTGTTAATATTGTGGATGAGATTGTATATTGGGGTCAGTGATGCTAGATATGTTTGTAATGACAATGCCAGAAGTTCCATGGTATTTGCATATTTCTTCCAGGTTGAGACGGATCAATATGTGTTGGACAATACCATTAACTATAGATATATGAATCAGCTTCACAAAGCTGTGATAGCTAGAAATGCCTTAAAGCTTATAAGAGACATTATTTCCATCATTTCCATAATGAAAGTAATCATTAAATATGTACAAATATAATTGAATATATTTTTATGTTGCATTGTAAAAGTGCATGTACTTGGAAAGGATTTAGGTCGGGTATGATAAATTTAGCCAGAATTTAGTTTATTGATGATTAATAATGCTCTAAGGACTGTTGTTCTTCAGTGACTATACCTTGAAGGATACTTTGTCAAAGGTCCAAGTCTAGTGCTAAGATGTCAATAGAACAACTCGTGCAGATGTACAATCATTTGTTTTCTCTTACAAAGGTATGGAACAATAAGAACACTTGGCAAAGAAAATGCGCATATTCATAAATATTACAAACACACACACACACACGCATGCATGCATGCACACACACACACGCGCGCACACACACGCACACACACACACAGACACATGCACACACACACATACACATGCACGCATTCATGCACGCACCAACACACACACACACGCATACACACACACACTTGCACACACGTATACATGCAAGCACACACGCAATATGACAACGCCAATGGGTCTTACAAGAATTAACATCAACTAAAAAAATAGTCCAAGAGTTACTCCATTTTAGTTCTACAATAACCGCTGAAGACCCCCAACCACTCTTTCCACCAATATTCCAACGACCTTATCGGTGCCACATCATTAATCCAGCTCAGGTTACCTGCATAGACATTGATTTAAAATCCACCTGGGTCGCACCTGAGTCGCGAGACCTATCATATGCTTTGATAAATACAGGTAAATACATTAGCGGCAGATTGTGGAAGTAACAGGCAACCTTACAGCTTTGGTGGCCTGCCCACTGGGTCAAGTAACAATTGTACATACACCTTGGTGATTAGTGGTCACGTCTTTAGACAGCGGGTTGGTCTTCGAAAACAATGGTCAGAATATAATTCCAGAAACTGGGTTTTTCTTGCTTGAAAGCTAAGTCAAATATTCTACCATTGTACCATCACCCTACCCAAGAAGCTGTACTGCATGGTGAATTGTCCTTCAGAAACAACTGGGTTTTTCTTGTTTGTATATTTAATTTTTTATTGTTTTAAGAGGCTTTTTCAAGATTCTTTTACTTTTATCATGGCGTGTCAGGTTAGTGCAAGAGGTAACCTGCAACATATGTAGGGCTGAACATTGCAGTAACCCTGCGACCACCAGCTGGTACTGACAGACCGATGATAACTGCATTGTCACAGAGCATCCTATCATGATCGTGTCGGAAAAGTAACTTTTGTGAACATTGATGGCGATTGATGGGATTTGAACCTGGGGCGATTGGCTCTGAATTTCAACACTCTGCCATTGCACTACCACCCACCCCCACAAATTGACATACATGGTGAACTGTCCTTAAAACCAATGCTTACAATAAGATCAGATATCCTACTCTATTATAGAGGCATGGCAGGTTGTAGAAACACCCTCATCATTAAGGATTCTCAAACTATATTATTTGAATCATGGCATAAATCACAGATTGTAGACTAGCCATCCAAAACAACATATTTCACCTTTAAAAAAAAGAGGAATGTCTGCATGTACTGATTCAGCTGTTTGGAATATTTGGGTGTGGTTTAATACTATAGAATTTCACTTTGCTAACATCATGACAAAAAATACATTTTTGCTTTCCCTATTTTATTACTTCACCTTAGAATCTATTTATACCTCTTCAGCTTAGTAGAGACATACTACTATTAAAACACAATGAAACATTATAATGAAAACCATTTCTGTCAAAGAAAGGCTTTAATTGTAAATTTCATACATATTACACGACATAATATATGTATCCACATTTGAAAGGAACAAAAAGATATTAATATCAATATCATTATTCCCTTAAATTATCATGGTGAAATATATTGATATAATATGTCTTCTTTCTTAAAAATTCCCCTTTTTTCTATTTATAACAGACAAACAATTAAATGTTACAGTTTTCATGTATGGAGTGCTGCTGTTGAGATCTAATTTTAAATGTGAGTTGTTATCAATTTTTTTTTTATTTCCTTGGTAACCATGAGAATGTGATGTCATGAATATTATTAATTTGATGTGCAATTGTAATAAATTCAATCAAAATGCATGGAAATGCAATTATGAATTCAAATATGAACAAACTGTATTAAATCGCGCAATTTTTATTTATGTCAGTTAGGAATGTAAATCAGTAATGATTTAAGTACAGCATAATATTATGAACCGATAGTCTTTCGTTGAATACTTTAGGAAGCATTGTTGGCGCTAAAAATGTCCAAGAGAATGTTGTAGAATAATGTGTTTAGCTGCACACCAACAAAAGACTTCAGTCATGGTAACCATGGTAATACTAAAGCATGAAAGGTTCCTGCGGAACCATTTAACACCGACACAGTAGCAGAGAAATCCGATCCTAACGTAACTTGTTCAAGAGCTAGTACCTATCCCAATATTTGCACAAATGGAAGACAAAACACAAATAATTTGTTTTATGTTTACATTGCAAATATATGGCACAATCAAAACAATATGTGTGTTTATGATTGATTAATTGAATTATTGAATTAGTAGCTTACGTCACCTATACATGATGAGAATAAGTCATGAATAGAGTCAATCAAATATATTTTAATGTAGTATGCATGTTTTTATGAATTGTCTTGATAACATCTATATCATGTATATATAAAGTTATCTGATTTCTTGAAAGGTTATCAGATGAAATTCACATCTGAAGCAAGTACTCTACATCATCTAAGCTTGAACTGTTGGCGTTATCATAAAGATGACATTTTTGGGATGATATCTACTCATAATGGCACGGGTCATTAAGATATGCATTAATTATTAATGTCACCAATTTACAGAGTATTATTAATTAGCTCGGATCATTGCAAAGCATTATTTTGTGATTTGATGCAGTGGTTTTAAGGTAATAACAAATATAATTGGCTATAATAAAGGTGATTTTGACCCACTAACACATGGTAAATGTGAAGAAAAAAATCAAGAATTTATATGTGAGTTCAAAACCTAACCAATAATGTCTTATATCCAGATCAAGGTGATTTTTCAAAGAAGAAAGGCAATTCGAGCAAATGGCCATGGGCTAATAGTTCAAGAAGATATAGCATCTATAGGTTGCACAGTGCAAGTATATGACTTGCATAAATATACATAAATATACTTAACCGAATGTGATATATTACAGAGTAATGTACAAAAATGCAATGTTGCAATCATCTACCTAGATATGCAATGTAACACATGTCTAATGCAATATATTTTATAAATATTATGAATTTGTAGTAAATATAACCCAAAACATTTTAATATTTTTATTTCCTTTTTTTCTGTTCGTAAATGGAGGTAATAATGCCCCTGTAGCCAACTCGAGATCAACATAATGAATGAATGAATGAATTAGTGCTTTACGTCACAGCGGGAATATCTCACCCATAGGCGACGACTAGAGATCAACATAAGAAAATACATTATACAGCTAGGCTGTAGAAAATGTCCTTAAGTCGGTGAACTCTATTTATATATCGGACACCTGCAGTATGGTCATTCATTCCAATTTCCAAATGGAAAATACACCCGATACGAAAATGCATGAATACGTTAGTACAAGGTGGATCTATATATAGGTCCACAAAATCTGTGATACCTACGTATACACCTGTATTGGTAGGCTGGGGGACCAGGTCATCAATTTCTCTTCAGTATAAATAGATCATTTTCCAGATATATGAAGTGGACCGTCCATTACGTACGTACACTGGACAAGAAAGAAACCGCCCGCATTATCTGCTATGTTTAAGCGTGGGTGGCAAAAACGTCAGGTACCCACTGAACTATATCTATTGATTTATACACAGTGAAAATGTACGATGTATTTAATCAATTTTTATGGGGATAAACAGAGAAAACCATATTCGCAAGACAAACGAGGAATATTTTTTCGGTGGATGTTTGAAAGTATTGATTTTGGGGTACGTCAATGTCTGATACACAGTGATCGATATGGATTTAATGTGGAAACTAAAATGAAACATTGATAGTGGCTATTTATAGCTGATAAATCTTAATAAAGGTTAGCTGATACTTAAAAAAGATATATATGCTTGATGTACAATTTACCTATTTGCTATTTAAGCAATTATTGTTTTTACATGTATTTATAATGGGGTTTAGATCCACTTTCGAAAATATTTCACTACAAGTAACAAGTCAGTATAAGGCAGGAGGAAACCCACAACATCTGTAGCGCTAATTGTTGCAGTAAACCTGTGAGCACTGGCTAAGAAATTATGGGACTATGGATGAATGAATGTTATGTTTGCAGTGTTAGGTAAAATAATAAATTAAGCATTTCAATAAATCAAACAAATATTTTTCTATTTCAAATATAAGTACCATTATGTTTTGTATCATTAGAGGAAATACCACTCAAACAACTGAGCCATTTTTAAACAGGAAAAAAAACCAAACATGTAATTCGTAAAATGTAATAAATTGATAATCTGGTGAAGGAACAATACCAGTAGATAATAATGCTCTGCTCTTGAACTGGAACCTTTCACAATCTTCTACTTATAGTTAAAGTTAAATGAATTCACCTAATTGCTACAACACTAACTTTTCTGCCTATACTACTTATAGACACACAAGCATATCAACATTCCTGTTTCATAATATTGTCATATATATATGTGGTCTGAAACCTAATCCAATTCTATTCTGAAATCAACCCAATACCTTGAGAGAATGGACTCAACCGACCGTGTCACTAGGACATGCCATTTATATACAGAATACTGTTTAACATGAGCAGTCAACCAGGCAGGTGCACATACGTACCGTACACCCTTAACATAAGCAATCATCTACATACGTAATGAGTGCAAAAATACCAACTCTTAGCATGTTAGTGCACATACACTTAATCTTTGTTCTTTGGCATGTTGCAGATTTGTTTACACAAAACAGATCATATTTAAATAGAAGTTATTCAGCATAATGTCCTACAGAGTTATTCAAAGTAATATGCAACACAACACATCCTGTAGAAGTACATAATACTTGTACAGTGTATTATGTTGACAATAGTATATCGGTGACTATGCATTGCCATGCAGCGATGGAAACTTCCCTATAATATTATGCATTGTAGAAGTAACCAAATACATTTCCTATGAAAGTATTCAACACTATTCGTCCTGTAGATCATCCAACACTACTAATATGTGCTTTAGTAGCATACAACACTATTAATGCATGTGCTATAAAGGATACAACACCAGTGATCAAATTTAACACTAGTCCGCTAGCCCAGGCCATTTCTCCCAATGCTATAGGACTAGTAGAAATTCATGTATTTTGTTATTTGTATCACTATTAGGACTAGTAAGTTTTAAAGTTAATTTCGATTCCTGCAACAGTACTGGTATGTGCTTTAGAAGCATAATTAATACATTGAATACTATGTCCTGTAGAACAAACCAATACTATATGTCCTGTAAAAGCATTCAACAATATGTCCTGTATAACCATTCAACTATGATGTCCCACATAAGTATTCAAAAGTAAGCCCTGTCATAGTATTCAATAGTATGTCCTGTAGAAGTAATCAACAATATGTCCTGCAGAAGTATTCAACAGTATGTCCTGTAGAAGTATTCAACAGTATGTCCTGTAGAAGTATTCATAACTATCCAGTAGTATTAACCAACACTATGCCCTGGCTAACTACTAGTATTCTAGAAGTATGCAATATTGAAATATTAGATCATATTAAGTATGTTAATGTTAAAACATGATGACTGGATCATGGCATTACCAAAGCATAGTTCAGTGACACTTGTTACCCTATTCACACCCACTGGTCACACTAATCACACTAATCACACTAATCACACTAATCGGAAGGTTGCAGCTATCAAAACTACTGTTTACACATGTATGCATGTATTGACTCATAGTTTTACATCTTTATTCCACAAATAATTAATGGCATGACATTAATTCCTCTTTCTTTAACTTTTTGTAACAATGCCAGGTACGTAGTTATGTAATTAACTATAACCTGTTATCCAGATGTATCCACAATAATTTCCAGTTCCATTATTAAATGACTAATGGCCGTTACCAAAAAAGTACACTATGAGGTTTGTTTTGGATAGAATTATGAACAGATGACTTAAATCCAAGATGTATACTTAAAACAGCCAGAATCGAGTCATATCCAAATCAACACATCCCTATAGCTATGTGCCTGCATGATATACTAAAATTTTCAAAATATGCTTTCCTACTGGTATATATATATAACAATAAACAATTTACACATCATCATCTAAAGTTTAGCATAAACTAGAATATTGTTTATTTAGTCTTATTTCCTTTCAGTTATAATCAATCTTATAATGAAGAAAGTAGGTGTGTTAAAATGCATACAGAAGTATGTTTGACCATACCTTTACCTGCAAATGTTAATCTTTCAATAAGCTAGTCACAAATTTGATTTTTATAAATATATACCAGGGTATAAGCACTTTCCTATCGATCTCCAATGGTCTCATAGTGGATAAGAGAGCTCCGAGAAAATATACCCTGATGTCCAAATAATGTAGCCTATATTTACCATAACCTTGTTTTTCAGCCTTGTGAACCTAGATGAATTAACTGCCCTTGACAGTCAAGTATACTATGACAATACATTGAATGGATGTCTGAACACTAGATAGCACTACACCCCTTCATTAACAGTACCCAACTAATGAGTGATGGTCTCTCTTGTGCAATGTCCCTAAAGGGGCATAACTGCAATGTCATGCCAGACTCACATCAAACAGAATAGTTCCTTCCAACCTTATAATATTAGCAGCTCAAGAGTTAACCACCCCCTGCACCCCCCCTACCCACAACCCCACCCCTGCAAAAATAATTAAATAAGCCCCTCTAAAAAAAAATATAGTTATTATACTGTCCCTGGTGGAAGGTTCTATATGCAAGACATGAGTCTGTATTACATGTGAATATATTTGCAGTAGAGTATAATAAACTCCAACATAATTAATATACATGTACTTGTGCATATAACTGTCAGTCTAATACTGTACAGCAAAAAAAAACCAACAAATTAGTAGGT
The DNA here is from genome assembly GCA_032361185.1 of Lepetodrilus ovalis. Lineage (NCBI taxonomy): Eukaryota > Metazoa > Mollusca > Gastropoda > Lepetellida > Lepetodrilidae > Lepetodrilus > Lepetodrilus ovalis. Next base: position 49 of record JAUTBQ010168098.1, on the reverse strand, counting down.
ACAGTAGATTCATAATTGTTATTTACAGAATATATAACTATTTTTACAT
>JAUTBQ010168087.1:0-12009 GCA_032361185.1 Lepetodrilus ovalis | reverse complement strand
TACTACTACTACAACAATGCACATAAATTATACTACTACTACTACATGTACTACTTCTACTACTACTACTACTAGTAGTAGTAGTAGAAGTAGTACATGTAGTAGTAGTAGTATAATTTATGTGCATTGTTTGAAATTGGACTACCAAGGGGCATTCTCATAAAACAAAAAAAAACAACAACATAATAGTAACTTAGGATTAGAGTTATATGTGCTATGCTAAAAGAAAGTTGGCATATACTCAAAAAAATACATCAAGTGCCAGCAGACATTTTGAACATATAGATTTAGCTTTATATTATTTAAACAAGAAATAATTTCCAAATGTCTACATACTCCAGCTACTCTTCAACAATTTGCAGGTGTATTGGAAGAAGAATGGCAACAGATTCTTCAAGCTAAGTTCCAAAATTCGGTTTTAAAAAAAAGCATCGGAAAACAATATTAGTTGAGTATGTAATAATGTAGACGGGTACCTGTGTTGTTAGTGGCAGTCCCAGGAGACAGAAGGTGGCACACAGACCCGCTGCCACAAAGGTTCTCCTCTTGGACAGGTATTTGGGGAAACTCTCGACGATGGTTCCGCATAGTGTCTCCGTCATTCCGAACTGCGGACAGAGGAGTTTACACGTAACTTTACACACACTCGCAGCCAAACGTATCCAAGACATCCTCTTGTATGAATCCTTCCAATATCCTAGTAGGACACGTGTGCATCTGTTGTCTTTGATGTGTCCTTTGTAGGACAGTCATCAAGGACACCCATGCAACTACGGCATCTGAAGATTGGGTGCTCTACACAGGAAATGTCCAGCACTAGGGCCGTATTCTCAAAACCTTTTATCTTGCGAACTTCTTAGTGAGAACAGATCTCTTCATAAATTAACATAAGAAGAAAACCAGTTTCGAGAATACAAGCTCTGGGTATCCTTTCACGAAACTCTCTTATCTACTAAGATACTGGTAGCGCTCTCTTAGCAGTGTATTAAGTATCGGCAAAGCGAGCGCTACCAGTCTCTTAGCGGATAAGAGAGCTTTGTGAAAGGATGTCCTACTAAAATCCTAAAGAAACCGGTACAAAGGATTTTCAGGGGAGTAGCTGCGAACACACAGGTATGTAGACGCATCCACATTCATTTCCAATTCCATTACAAAAAGTACACTATGAGTATATCTCGACCTAGAAGGTACAAGTGACGATATGGAATCTCAGCCTAAGAGGTACGCAACGATCATTGTCTACTGTAGACCTACCTGCGTGTCCATCCCGACAGTTAGCAGCATGATGAAGAACAACACGTTCCACAGTTGAGGCAGGGGAAGAGTTGTTAGCGCCTCAGGGTAGGCGATGAATCCCAGTCCAGGGCCTGAAACAATATCGTTGCGTTAATAAATGCCATCAGTATTAACTATCCTATCCGCGCGTCGCGTGACACCATAAGTTAACCAGTTTAAGCACTCTATCCAGATGGATACGTACTTACCTGTAGACAACATACAGTGCATGTCAACAGTATTAAAAAAACTAATAACTTAAAAAGAAGATTTTTTTTTTAAAAAGGAGAAAAATAATACATATTGAAAATACAGATCTACATGTATGTTACTTTCGATTAGGTAGACAGACATTACACATATATCACTGGTAACGGGTCATCATTTAAATTTGGTATGATGTTCGAATCCCACTCGATGGAATGGACTCTTCCAGATGAAGATACGGTTTGAGTAGCAATGTAGATGAGGTATGTAGTTTGTGGGTTCTCCTCATAAAACCAAACAGACCTCCGCTAAATTACTGAAATATTCTTGGAAAACCTAGTGAAACCATCTCGGCATTCATTCACTCATTATACCTGGTAATAGCCCACATTTCATAATCCACGACGTGGACTGAAAACGTATTTGATGTGTAATAAAAAAGTATACGTACGATACGATTATTATTATTATTATTATTATTATTTCATTATTTTTACTTTATTTTTAAAATAATATATTAATCATAATTAGTATTATTAATATCAATGCACAAAGTTGGAAAATATGCAAATAATGGAGTGTCGTTATATGGAAGGGCTCAAGCGCATATCAACACTTTTCAACATTTCCACTTTCTGAATGTAAACCATCTACTACCGTGAGTAACTCGTAAACAAATAGTAAGCTATATACAGCTGACTTGAGTTTGCCATAGTTCTGTTACGCTACATACGACATGACTATGGGAGCTGAGAAGGTAAAATGAGTGCACATTGCACCGCCGATAGGAAAATTTACGAGCATGGATTTGGCGCCAAAATATAGTCTAAATACCATCATTATTATTATAATAATAATTATTATTATTATTATTATTATTGTATTATTATTATTGTTAATAATAATAATAATAATAATAATAATAATAATAATAGTATCATCATCACTTTGAAGACGAAAAGAACACATGTTGTAGTCATAACAAAAATAAAATAAACAAACAAAATAAATAGGTCAAGGTCATTGTCAAGGTCAGGCAGCTGCACTTACTTGACTTAAATGTACCGGAAGGTTGCATATTATTACATGCAGGACAATGCTACGACTATTATGGATCATAATAGTTGGTGCCAGTTTTTGCAAAGTAAACATACATTAATTCGTAAATATATAGATAGGAACAGTGCGTATAAATAATGCACATATACATGTGTGTATGTTATTCCAAAGGAACCGTAAATAATATTTCGTTGTTGACCTATAACGCGAATATTCTTTAGGGTAGCGGGTGCACATTATAGTTGACATTTTACCTCTGAGCAAATGCCTTGTATAGAACACACAACAGCTAACGCATGCGAAGATAGCTTTTCAATGTCAATAAACCGATTAATACTAATAGGGGAAACAAAACGTCGGAATGCTAATATGTTGACACGCATATACTGTGTAGAATAATCATATGAGCGAACTATAAAATTAGGATAAAGGAAAGGAAAAAAAATATTTATTATAAGGGTTCACCCCCCACTAATATGACACCAAAATAAACGAATCAAATATTTCTTTGAATTCGAACAGATGTTGGGATACATGCACATACAACCCGTGAATATTTCATTGGTGCACGTGAATTAGTGCCCTCGGAGAATTTAGCGCAGACTGGATCGGAAATTGCCCTCAAAGACGTCGTATATCATTCCTACAACCCCCAAAACGTCCCTCCCTACTAACCAACCCCAACCCCGTCCTCCCCGCGAACATCCTGACATTTTAAAGCATGCTTTTGAGGGGTTTCAACCTGATTTAACAACTTCTGATACTGGGACGCCCACTTTTTGAGCCATATATCCAAGCACAGAAAATATGGCAAAGCCTCCATATAAACTGGTTCCTTCTCCAAGGAATGTGATTAGAACTGCGTCTCTGAAAGGATAAGAATACAATGAGCATGTACAATGCACAGCCCTTTTACTAGGCACTGGCAAACAATCGGTGTTTTTCTGTCGCTTTGTTTAATATCAATTTTTCCGTTTGCAGTGTTTCGGCACTATGAGCGAAGACTTCAATTACTTTTCTCAGAATGTGCAATCGACTATTGTCTAAAACCGCTATGAGCATGCTTAATATTATTAATATTTTAAGCAGATTGCGTCAAATTAAGAGGGCATACAATTATTATTCAGGTTATAATAACACGAGTCAATGGACAACTCTTTACGAGCAAAATTGTACTAATAATGTATTTTTTTTATTCTCTATCCATACATAGTTCGATGGTAAAAGTAATACCGTTTGTAAAAGGTTACTGATCGTTACTGTGTGAGCCGGAATCCTATAACAGTCGCTTCTTAAATCTGAACATTTAGTAGTATTCAAGTATATTGTTCAACATCTCTCAATATAGTAGGATTGTAAATTCATAGATAATAAACGTTCTAAAGTTAACTTGTCTTGAAAAGTTGAACTGATATCAATACTATTCACTAGACTACATGTAATGTTTGGTACAAAACGGCAAACATAGTAACACGAATTATTATACCAACTTCAACAAATGGCATGTTTCCTATATATAGATTTATAATGTTTTAATAGTGTTATAATCAAGACTACATATAAATATATATTAATACTTGCGTGAACATATCTATATATTTCGAATGACTTGATATATACATTGAAGTATTTTCTCTTGTAGTCTTCGCTCATATTCCAACTGCAGCCAAGAATAACGCCTTAATGTTATAACCTCTATCTATTTATAATTCCATATGTGCCCCTTGAAGACTTAATGCTTCAAACAACAGTACACCAATGCATCTTTTTTTTTCGCCGATTGTATTATCATTAATTAAAATTGTGGGGTGTACTACAGTTTCTTAAATATTTGTCGAAATATTGAATTGTGCAGGCGTGCATACCACTGTTCGTGCAGTTAGCTTTCAAGTAATGGGCAAGTTAGTATCTTCGTCGGGGCGTTTCAAATAGTCAAGCATTCCTGGTTTTTCAAAGAGGTTCCTTCAAACCTTTCCTTTTTCCACCGATCTGAAATGGGGTTATTTCATTCCATCAAGGAACCACTTCGAAGAAACAGGATGCTATAGCTTTTTTATGTTATTGTTATTTTCTTTTACAAAATTTATATATAATGACATTAGGCGTTGTGCTACCAACAGCGACACCGATGGGCTTAACCTTATAGCGAGAGGAAATTCCATCCAGGAACTGAGGAGATCCTTGAAAATCCTTGAATCCAGCAACACATTGAAACGCTTTCATGCGCAACCAATTTCACTTGACACATGAGCCTTGAATGCTAGCATGACAAGATAACATCGAACAGCTAAAAAAAATCAGCTTCCTTGAATAATATAGTGTCACTGGAACACAGCGTCCTGCGTGTATTACCAAAGGCGACACAATGAAGGTACTTAAAGTAAGATTCGTATGCTATGACACCGCACCAGTCGTTCTATCGTGACACAACAACATCAAGATGATACAGTATATTTGCTAATAAAATGTATTATCAACGTATCGTATCATATAAGAAAACTACCTTGAATATATTGAAACAAGAATACTTAAAAATATAATTTTGAGTGGAATCGAAGACATCCTGAAGACAATTGACCATCAGCATTTAAATAATTCCTTGGTAATTTTCGGACGCAAGACCTTTAAAAACATTGATATTTTGTTTACAAATGATTGATCTCAAAAGGATGTGCTGATGTTGAAACTGTATAAGACCACGATGCCTTGTGCATGATCATCAAAGTTTGATATAGTTACGAACGTTGGACAATGAGAATGCGTCTCGATATATCAGTATTTGTCTGAACCAATGAACAGTTATTACTTAAAACACATGACCTTAAAATTTAAAATAACTCTCGTTAATGTTAACTTTTACCATGAAATGTCACGTGTATGAAAGATGATTCGAAGTGAACGCCTTTGCTTTATTCCGTAAGTCAATCCTTGCGTGAAAAAATGTCAACTCTGTATACACACGTGCATATACATAAAAAACATACTCGTGTGTTCATCAACTGTCCCCCAAAGCAGGGACACGGTAGTGTGGGTAATATTACAGAATATCTTCAGCAAATATCCATCAACGTTGTGGACGCAACATATATCCTTGCAGGACACAAGCCTAATGAAAGACAGTGAAGATTTTGTTATATTTATAATTAGATTCCAAAATACTTAAATTATTCACAGTATATTTGAAAAGCACTCATGTTGTTTGGAATACAAAACAATATGTTTATACACATAAAAATTATTACTCGTGGAATAGGTTTCTGCGCATCTATCCTTCGGAAATGACCAAAGAATTATTTCCCTTTATTCTAAATCTATAGGATGTGATTAAATGACTGAATGTTTGGGCTAAAAGGGAAGTAACTCGATGGATATGCTTAATTTCAAGCTTATATTTAATTCTCAGCGCGATACCAAGGAATTCCCCATATGACATTTGAAGCCACAATAGCGATACTATGTAAACTACGCTGACATGTATTGTTCGGTCCAAAACAATGATCGATTTCAGTGATTGTATATTTTGCAAACAAGATTGGCGAAAAATCTGTACACGTTGGATATCTAATAAGTCATTCAATATACTCAAGCACATGACCGAAACGACGGACTAAAATCTTTCTGCTTTAATTAAATACGAAACAAATACTAGTACCTACTAAAAATAGCTCATCTTCGATATGTATGTATTAGAGTTCACTCTTGAAGACATTTGCATAGTAACTTTATTCCTCGAGTATATGCATCAAATATTCAGAATATATTTAACATATTGAGAGATACTGTATGTTTTTTTGAGAAAAAAAACAGTCATATCCTCTGAAATTCGTACACGTTTTAGAAAAACGACATAAAATATGCTATGCAAATATATTAATCACAGTTGTCATTCTGTGCATTGCAAGTGAGGCCACCACTCAGTCGCCGGGCTATCTACACGAACGCGTGCCATTGAAATATTTACGACACTGAAGCCACTTTCAAGATTATTTCACTCATATATGGCTTATATGCATATGCACTACGACACTCTTGTAGGCTAAACTATTATAAGGTCAACACTTTCTATTGTGGCGGGAGCCCAGTTACAACTATTGTAGCTCTACAAGAGCGTGGTGCAACGGGCCCATAGTCTGGATTTCCACTAGTTTTTATAGTGTTTGCTAACCAACTCAGACACAAGATACTGACTACGAGCCGACGAGTCTTCGCTTTACTTCGTTATATTAATGCTGAGCGCCGAGCAGGGGAACAACAAATACCGTATTTTAACTTCTTTCGGTATATGACGCGATCTGGGAGGGAACACACGACCTTACGCGATGGAGACGGTTATTTAAACTCGAATACACAACTCCATACTTGGTGGAATGTCCAGTCATGAAAGTATTCGGCATGTGAGAATATCATGGCACACAGCTTATCTTTACAAATATAACTACGAAACTTTGCGCATGCGTAATCATCTTTTGAACGACATCGAATTTGCCTACCTAATGTCCTTCATATAGGCAACGGTTGTGGATTTCAGAGGTTTCATGGTAGACGACACTTGTCGACAAATGCATATGAGTATTTATATTTCACAAGATGTTCTTTACAATACAGATTTCGTGTGTAAGAAACCGGATGTGAAATAGTTGACTCAAGACTTGAGATAAATGGAAGGGAGATCAACAGTCAGAAATATGAATTGCGTTAATTATCAGCATATTGCAATTCCAAAACTATACACTACGACAGTTGATCAATATGATTTTGAAAAACATGGAATGCTAAAAATTCTGTAATTGAATGAAACCGTTGTCCCTGGGAATAAACTCGTCAATATAGTGTGGATTTCATGGACATGGGTACATTTTGCAGTCAAGAAATATGGTTGATGCTTGGAAATAACACCTTGCATTAACCCTCTCCCTGCTGGATTATGTACATACATGTAAATAGTATCATACGTCGTCTACGAAGTCTAATTTAATTAATTTTAATTTTAAACTAATTTGAAATAATTACTGTTCACTAAGTGTATATATTATTAGCTCATGCTAAGGAGCGTTTTATTTGTGTCATTCCCAGAAACCTGAAAAGAAGCAGGTGTTTTAAATGCGACAATAGCCTGGCAGAAAGAATAGACAGGAATGGTGATGTCGTGGGGGTGATGGGTGATGTCGTGGGAGCTATATGATCTGCGATCGATAGATTGCAAGAACTCTGAAACCAGCTGACATACTTGAGGCAGTTGTTGGAGAACTTGTTGTGACTGGACATGACGATTAGTAGCCCCCATGCTGGCCCTAAGGAATAAAACACCTGAGATCCAGCTTCTATCCATACCTGTGAAATACATAGAGTTGGAGTTATTATTAACAAGTATTATGTGTAGGAGAAAGGCCGAGTATCTGTTCATTCCTGAAAAAGAATGGAGACGAGGGGCCATAGGAATGGACAGATACGAGGAAAACACACTTTACACATGCATATAATACAATATGTACTAGTATATTTGTTAAAGGTATGCGAGGTGGTCAAGTATAGAAATGTGCATACACCTCAATGGTTTTCGTTAAAATAATTACATCATTATGGCACACTCAGATGAGCGAGTGATTTTGGAGTTTAACGTCGCTGCGGAAGTCTTTCACCAATATGCGACGACAGATGGAGCGCTGGGTATTTTTACGTTTATAGTTAAGAATTCCTTTTACGTTTACGGGTAATTTTTTTTTACGCTTACGGGTATACATTTTTATGTTTACGTATTGTTACGTTTACGGGTGGTTCTACGTTTACATGTAATTTTGTTTACGTTTACGAGTTGTTTTACGTTACGGGTGATTTTACAGTATACGGCTGTATAGTAGTACCCAACAGGTACTAGAGTTGAATAGTATGCCATGTGTGACACATGATACTGATGCCAACGATCCGTGAATATACAGTCGACCCCCGTTTATCCGGACTTCGGGTATCCGGTTCCCTCGCGATTCGCACGGTTTGTACTGTGCACTATAATCAGTCTTGTAAAACGACTCAGACATCAGGGATTTTCAGTTTTCGCACGATTTTACCAGGAACGCAACCGTCCGGATAAACGGAGGTCGAATGTACATGTATTTACGGACCTGTGGAGACTGCAGCTTGGTAAAGTCCGGCTTTAGGTAGAAGACGATGCCCTCGTACGCCCCGGGCAGGGTAAGTCCCCGGATGAGAATGACGGTGAGGAGGATATAAGGCAGGGTGGCAGTGACGTAGACAACCTGAAAATAATAACCAAGAAAACGGTCACAAAATACAACAACAGTCACAGCAAGCACAATGTTGTTGATTCTTTACGACACAATTCCGTGATGTATATGCAACTCCAGATGTAATCAATGCAACATGCACATGTGTACACGCATACACAAACTTAACCCTCTCCCTGCTGGATTGGGCACAGACACAGCTCATTATAGGGCATGTCCTGTTGCCTTTCAGCATGGAGAGGGTTAAAGTGGCAAGATTGTATTCAAATGTTGGAACAATATATAAAGAATGTGAGATCGTAGACATGGTATGTCAACAGTTTGTTTCATGCGCAGTCGAGTTAACTATTCGGACGTGTGGAGTATGTTTACGAAATGTATTTCAGCAGTTCCTCATACCATTACATTTATTTATAACCCATTATTCGGGTTCTTTTTTTCTTTATTATTTTTATGTTGGGGATGGGTTGAAGGGTGGGAGGCAAGAAGTGTAGTCTGTGTCACACATTGTTCTCAACCCGAATATTGCTATTCCAAATAACCCCCTAGATCGGCAAAGCAAGTCTAGGTTATAGGAGAACAATGTCGCGTATGGTAACGAATTTCAGCGGCTCCTTTCATATAAAAATAATAACTATCAATATTTGTATTTAAACTATCGATTTTCACTATCTGAGACTAAGGATAGTCTACAAAAGAATGAATTTTGGAATTCAGCAAAGAATTCTAATATACCGGTCGACACAATTTCACAACCTTTTTTTGCACTCTCCGGGTTAAATGAACCCCTACAAGCTCTACTAGGAGTCGGACAATATCGTTATAAGATAAATGTTAAAATTAATGGTGACGCTTTGGCTCGAATAAGGCTCACCTTTCCGACAGACCTGATGCCCTTCGATATACAGAGGAACACGATCAGCCAGGCTCCCATCAGACAAGCCAGTAGATGCCACTGGATGTTCCCTGGCTCAGATATCCCTGATGATTGTCGCAGGACATTGTATCTGGCGAGGAGAACAATGGCCATTAGTCAAAGTGCGAAGGTTTATATAGGGCAGTACATTTGGAACTGAACGCAATGTCATTACTGGTAGAATTGATATTTTTAATCACAGATTTCAATGAGCGTGTTTCACACACTATATTTTGCGCACATAACATTATTACTTGTAAATAGGCAGAGGATGTCGGTCGGTGTTGTAACACATACACACGAGACTTGTGCGGGCGAATAGGTTTGTATTCACAATGTCCACACAAAACGACCAGAAGACTTCTTAAGACAATGCTAGTCTAAAGATAAGGTCCAGGATGGGGAGGGTGGGGAAGGGTGGGAGGGTCAGCGATGGACTGGCTTCCCTGGTAGTTCTCGCCGTCTCCAAACCAACTCCCCACCACACGCTCCCGTCTTATTCTGACTATAGTCTTATCTGCTCTTCGTGACACGGGGTACCGTAGTCGGAATACGCATCCGCCATTAGTACTGACTAATTGCTATTAATCTACTACCTTCGTACGCACGTTACATAGACATAGCACATTCATTTTCCTAGAATAGCTACTAGCGGTATAGACATAATACATTCATTGTCCCATTAAGAGTCTTTAAGATGGACATACTTATTATCCAAGACCTTTGGACAACCTTTATAGGAGTGGCCTAGTGGCCTAATGCGTATGTTATTTTGCTACAGTCTTTTACTTTTGTCGGATCCAATTGAATTAATGTCAATAAAATATGTTGAAATCAAATCAATTTCTATATCGCCAAAATCCTTTTCGTCCATCGATCTATCAGTTATATGTTCCAAAGGCAAGGTAAATAGATCTACGTTCCTTATATTCATATCAAATATGTTTATTTTTTGTAACTATCGAGTGTTAGGGAATAGGTGGATAACTCAAAAGTAAGTAGTCTCAGCTAGAAATCCGTTTGTCCATTCTATCAACCAACTAAGATAGAATGCTTTTAAAAGAAGTCAGTGGATCTATAGCGTTTTGATTAGCACAATATGTATTCTCATGGTCAACATATTCGCACAATCAAGACAAATGATATTGCATAAATAAATATACTAGTATACATCATGAGAGTGGATTGGCAAACATGATTATAACATACTATGCACGTATTAATTTCGCTCCGCGTCTGTAGCTTATCAGACCAGCATGTTCTTTTTTAAATTCATCCCGTGAAAAAAAAAACACTATTCCGAATGAAAAACAATACTCGATGAAACTTGTAGCCAACAATGAATTTCTATTCTCGATAACGATGTCTTATACAAATTTGTTGTTGTCGTAATTGACTTTTCGCTCACATACAATTGATATTTATCATTTGTAAATCATATCACTTTTCCCGTATATTTAGCGGTCTGTTTTAAATTGTGCTAATTGTGTTTGCCACTACAGTGCTGCATGTTTTAGTAGCAATGTTGATAACACAATACAAAGGTTCGTTTTGAAAACAGCGAACATTTTTGTATTAGTGTTACCGTTGCTGGTAGAGTTTGATTGCGAAAGTACCATCCTGTCATTAATGACATCACATCTCTCGCTACATATGACGCGGAAAATCCGTACAAAATAACAAACGACTATTCGAAGACCGAGGTCGTTCAAAAACCGGTAAAAGAAGGATACGCAATCTTACTTCCAAAATTCTTCCGCCGATGTCAAGGATCCGCTGCCGGAAGTGTAGTTACAAGACCGCCTGGGATTGTGGGTAACCATGGTGCTGGAATTTCCGTACAGGCCGCTAGAATATCCGCCAGTCTCGCCGGTGGTGGAACCATTAACCGACGACCCAGAGCCGACGGTACTGTTTTCCGTGGACAGGCAGTCATGTATGGAGAAGCAGGTCTGTTTGTTCCACCAGTTGTTGCAGGTCGTCCAGGGTAGCGTGGGTAGGAAGGAATTGCCCAGATAGTACAACGTCCAGGCGATGATCACGTTATAGTACAGGGCACACACCGCGCTGACCACGTTCATAGACACGCCAATCCCTTTAATAAATAATAATAATAATAATAATAATAATAATAATAATAATCACAAAAAAATATTAATAATAATAAATAAATAAAATAAATAAATAAATACATTAACAAATAAATAAATAAATAAATGAATGAATGAGTGAATAAATAAATATACAAATACTACTACTACTACTACTACTACTACTACTACTACTACTACTACTACTACTACTACTAAT
>JAUTBQ010168076.1:0-12009 GCA_032361185.1 Lepetodrilus ovalis | reverse complement strand
AATCAGGTAGATGTTATAGGCTATGTAGGAACAACAGGACGCTCAACTGGACCACACCTGCACTTTGGTGTGATACTCAACAATGTATCAATCAATCCAGAGTTATTTGTCGATGATATAACTAAAAGTAATAAAAACCTAAAAAATAAACTCTAACTAAAAATATTATTGACTTTCAACCTACCTTTACAGTAAAGTAAAATTAAACTTTATAAAAAGGAAGCTCCAATGCTAAAAAAACTGATACTGATATTAACTATCCTCACAACCTCACTCTTCTCCTTCCAAGTAGACATGTGGCAAGAGAACAACAACGCCATTTTGAACTTTAACAGTGACTATGACAATGTAGGAGGAGCTGAAGGGAACAACTGGGTAGCTATCTATAAAGCTGGAGATAGCAATGATTGGGACAATGTCATCACTTGGGCATGGGCAAAAGATTTGGCTCACAACGAAGCTGGTAACTATGATGAGAGAATTTTACCTTTAGTTACTGATGAAGGAAGTTATGAAGTTAGGTTCTTTCTAAATAACTCTTATGATGTATTTGCTACGTACTCGTATAGTAATGGTGGTGGAGGCAATAACAATGCGTCTATAGGAATAGCAGATAAAAATGACAATATTATCACTTTTAACTCAACAGTAGCAGATAAAGCTTGGATAGGTATCTATAGCAAAGGAGACGCAAGCGACTGGGACTATGTTAAAGCATGGAGCTGGGCAACATCTGCTTCAACTGAGATAGATATATCAAATCTTCCTAATGGAACTTATGAGGCAAGATTGTTTTATAACAACTCTTACAATATTGAAACAACTGTAGAGTTTACTAAAGATGGTGGAAACAACCAAGCAAACTTAGAGATACAAAATCAAACAAGCAATAGTGTAACATTTAACTCTTCATCAGTTGGCAAAGCATGGATAGGTATCTACTATCTAGGTCATTCAAATGATTGGAACAATGTACAAGCGTGGGGTTGGGTTGATGGCTCTACAACAACTATAGATGTATCTAACCTTCCCCTATCTCGCTATGAAGCTAGGTTGTTTTATAACAACTCTTATGATGATGTAGCATCGGTAGCATTTACGCCACAGGTAGATAATCAATACAATACTATTCAAGATGTGTATCCAAATATCACAGACTATACGATTAAGAGTTTAAAAGAGAGTCCTGATGGTAAGTATCAAATGGTACTTTTGAGAAAACATGGAGTTCAATTTAAAAGCTTAATTGATGATGGATATAAAAGTTTTTATGATTGGGAAAAAAGTGGACTTCCAGAGGATATGCATTCTGGTTTATACATCTATAAAGTTGGAGAAGCAAATAACTTGAAGCTTATAGAAAAAACTCCACAGTACTGGGTAACTGAAACTTATGGTGTATCCTCTTTTGAATTTATTGATAATGGAAAACAGTTAATTGTTAATCATAGTAAATTTACACAAGGTATATCAGGTTGGCATGAATATATCGATACGATTGATACTGAGAGTTTAGAAGTGTTAGATAGTAAAGTAATTGTTCATTACTAAGCAACAACTTCTAAACTCTCAAACAGCTCCTCTTCTGATAGAGGAGCTGAAAAGTAATACCCCTGAAACTCTTCAACACCAAGCTCATAACAGATGTCAAATATCTCACGAGAGTAGACAAACTCAGCGATAGTTTTTATATCTAACGCTTTTGTTAGAGAAACTACAGACTTTACAAGTTCATAAGAGTTTTTATCTGTATCTATATTTTTGATAAACGAACCATCTATCTTTAAAAAAGATGGAGCTATATCAAAGATGCGTTTATAGCTAGAAAAACCTGAACCAAAATCATCTATCGCTATTCGTACACCTAACTCTTTTACCTCTTCTACAAAGTATTGGACGGCTTCATAGTTTTCGATATCTTCACTTTCAACTATCTCAAATATCAACTGTTTACCTATATCAAATCGTTTGATAAGCTTTTTTAAGTTTGTTATCATTTGAGCACTATTTATATCTTCAAACGAAAGATTGACTGAAAAGTCTACATCCAAATCTTTCATGATGTTAAAACTTTTCTCTATCATCATTTGAGTAAGTTTTTCATACTGCTTTGTCTGTTTGGCGATATTTAGGAAAAACACAGGAGAGACAAACTCAACCTCAGTACCTTTTAACTGCTCTAACCTCATCAAAACTTCATACTTAACGATTTTTTGTTCTCTATCTACTATCGGTTGAAAAAATGGAACTATTTTGTTTTTAGAGATGGCTTGTTTTATCTCACTACGCCAAAAACGAGCATCTCTTAGTTTGTTTGTTGTATCGATCAGTCGATTGTATGCGATAAAATTTCGTCTATTTTTCTTGGCATGTTTTAGTGCAATTTCTGCTTTTTTAAGTGCATTTTTCTTTTCAAAAGATATACCAACAGTTACATCAAACTCTACATGGTCATCACTCTCTTCAAGATAGACGGAAAACTTAGAAAGCTCCTTTACAAACAAAGGAAGCTCCTCTTCATACTCTGCGATAGCAAAATAATCTTTCAAAGAGCGAAGCACAAAACTATCCCCACTAAGACGATAGACTTCATACTCTCTGTCTTTAGCAAACTCTTTTAAAAACTTAGCAAACATAGTCAAAACAAGATTGCCACCTCTTGACTCAAACATCTCATTTATGTTGTGAAACTTATCTATATCAACCAACAACAATGCAGAAAAAGATTCGCTTGTCTCCAAATCACGAACAAGTGCTGTTCTATTTTTTAAACCTGTCAAATTATCATTGGATGATTTTTCTTGATTTGGATTTGTATCTTTTCTATTTTGTTTATACTCTTGGTTTTGAAGCTTTAAAGTAAATCTCTCTACAAGCTGATAAACTGCACTTACAAACTGGGGCAAATCAAGAGGTTTTAGTATATAACCATCAATACCTTGTCGAGTTAACTCAGCAAAACTTTGCATCTCATCTTCACCCATCAACACAAGGTTGTATATAGTTTCATCAAGCTCTCGTAAAGATTTTATAAATAAAATACTATCTGCCATGGCAATATCAGTAAGAACCAAATCAAAATGGTTATTTTCATCTTTTATCTTCAAAAGTGCATCATCACCATCTGTTGAAAATAAAATTGTAGCAAATAAGTTTTGCAAAATCCCAAGCGTAGCAAATCTTACACTATCATCAGAACCAACATACAAAACTTTAAATGTCTCTCTTACATTAGCTATAAGATTTAACTTACTATCCATGGGCATTGCCTTTTTCTTTGATAACTTTTGCAAGTCATATACTTGCAAAAGTGGGGAAATTAAACGTTTTCTAAGTTATATTGCTCAGCCAATGCAGCTTCAAAACGATTTTTATCTAAACCATACTTTTCTACAAGTTTTAAAGCAGCTTCTGCATTTGGCTCTTTACCAAAGTTATGTGTAGATATGAGTGTTTTTATAACATGTAAAACTGATGCAAACTTTTGTACTGATTCACTTGTGCTCTCTGGTTTATGTGAAAATCTTATAGCGTTATACATGTTTTCATCAAAATTCCACTCTTCTAAAAGGATAGCCGTTACCTCTTCGTTTGTGATACCAAAAACCTTTGTTTCAAGTTCTGCTATCTCATCTGATGAAGTTACTTGCTCGATATGTGCTTTAAACTCTTCTGTTTTACCATGCTCTATAACAACACTTGCTAAAACAATCTTACCAACTTCCATCAAAAACGATGTTAAAGATAAGATATCAAGCATCTCTTTATCTCCTTTAAACCACTTAGAAACAAACGCATTTTGACTCTCAGAGATAGAAGCAAAATCTCTAGCATCTATACCATAAGGATCAAGATTTAAATCAGGTTTTTTCTGTAAAAAAGAAGAAAATGCAAATCCCTTAACAGTATCCATACCAAATATAGAAACAGCTTGGGTGATACCCTTTATCTCTCGACTAAAACCATATAAAGGAGAGTTCGCAGCTTTAAGTATATTTGCCGTTGTCATTGGATCATTTTGAACAACTTTTGCTAAGTCTCCGATAGAACCATTTATATCATTGCACACAGCCATAACTTTAGTAACTGTATCATCTAGTGGAGGGAAAGCTTTTACTTTTTCAAGTATCATATCTTGTGTCATCATGTAACCTTTTAATGTTTAATTTTTAACGTATATTCCCATATCGGCATGAATGATTTTTATTTTAGATTTTAAATAACTAAAACTATTATTAAAATAGTCGATATGTTATCTATCAGATAATAAAGGAAGGTCAATATATGATTCATAAGTTTTTAAATCCTGCAATTTTCATTATGAATAAATTAACTTTTAAATTTAAAATTATAACCGTTATATCTATGTTGTTTATGCTACTTATCATGCCTTCACGCACAGTTTTTATGGACTATTTAGAAAAAGATGCCCTATATGATAAACAACAAATTGGGCTAAACTATATATCCCAACTACAACCTATCATACAAGAAATTCAACTACATCGTGGTCTTTGCAATGCTTATCTTAGTGGAAAAAAAGAGTACAAATCACCCATACTAAAATCTGAAAAAAAGATAATAGACTATTTGGAAAAACTTATAGAATATGATAAAACACAATTAAACCTACTAAAACATCAAAAAGAGTTTGTCTATGGAGTTAGTAGATTTGCTATCATAAAATTTAGCAATATCACTAAAAATAGTAAAAATAAAAAAGTTTTTAAACAACATACAAGCATAATTTCACATTTTATAAAGACTGTAAAAAATATATCCATAAAAACATCTTTCTCAACAAGTAACGATTTAAAAATCAACTATCTATCAAACATGCTAGAAGAAAAGCTTCTTCTACTTCAAGAAAATACTGGACTTATAAGAGGTCATTGTGTAGAGTTTTTTGCAAAACAAAAGATTTCAACAGAACAAAAAAGCAAACTCCTTGAGATATTTACCATCACCAAATCATTAGAGGAAAATCTTCTTGATAACTTGGCATTAACAGAAATGAACAATTATCTATCTATACAGACAACAACAGCTTTTGTATCACATAAGCTTGATACTATGCTAGATATCGTAAATAAAAATATCTTTATGACCGATAAACCAGAGTATGATGAAAAAATATTTTTTACTTATGCCTCAACAGCTATAAATGAACAGACTAAGTTGTATGAAAAACTACTACAAAGTTATGAACAAGTTATAAATCAAATGAGAGAAAAGATGCTTTCTAACTTTATTCTTTCTATATTGGGATTTATACTTATCATCGCTATTGCACTCTATCTTTCGAGTGCCTTTTATAGCTCTATCGCTACAAGTTTAAAAAAATTACAAACAGCCTCACGAATGATAGCCGCAGGAAAAACAAAGATTCACTTAAACACAGACACAGATGATGAACTTGGAAAAGCTCTGTTAGCATTTAATGACATGAGTCAAAAACTTGATGCAAATATATCCTTTTTAGATGGCTACAAGATGGCAATAGATGAAACAAGTATCGTTTCAAAAACAGATCCAAAGGGTATCATCACTTATGTAAATGAAAAATTTTGCGAATTATCAGGCTATGAGGAAAATGAACTTATAGGAAGATCACACAACATAGTCCGTCATCCAGATATGCCAAAAGAAGCCTTTAAAGATTTATGGAAAACTATCAAAGATAAAAAAGTATGGAAAGGTATTGTTACAAACAAAAGAAAAGATGGTGGTTACTACATCGTTGATGCTACTATACTCCCTGTTTTGGGTAG
Source organism: Lepetodrilus ovalis (assembly GCA_032361185.1). Taxonomy (NCBI): domain Eukaryota; kingdom Metazoa; phylum Mollusca; class Gastropoda; order Lepetellida; family Lepetodrilidae; genus Lepetodrilus; species Lepetodrilus ovalis. The sequence goes on along the minus strand of JAUTBQ010168076.1, from coordinate 6,238 downwards.
TGATGGAGATGTTATCGAATATATCGGAGTAAGGCATGATGTAACAGAACTTGAAAAAAGTAAACAAGAGATACAAAAACAAAAAATTGATCTTTTAACAAAACTACCAAATAGAAGTCAACTATTGGATGATTTGAAAGTTGCTAAAAAACCTATACTTTTTTACCTGAACATTGATGATTTCGAAAATTTAAATGATTTTTATGGAGAAGAGATAGGCGATAAAGTATTGATACAACTTTCACATCTACTCTCAGATATATCTGATAATTCTAACTCAAAACTTTATAAGTTACACGCAGATGAGTTTATACTCTATTTTGAAGAGGGAAAACTAACAAATAAAAACTACAAAAAAGCCCTGTCTGAAATCATCAATTTTGTGGAAAAAGAGACAATTGATTGTGATTCAAAAAGTTGTGTTAGCATCACTCTAAGTGCTGGTATATCATTTTATGAAACTGGAGAGGATTATGAAACACTACTTACCTATGCAAGTAAAGCTAGGAAGATAGCAAAAACAGAAAACAAAAAGTTTATGCTTTATGATAACACGATGAACAAAGATTTTGATTATGAAAACAATATCGAATGGATAAACAAGATAAAAGATGCTATCAAAGATGAAAGAATTACAACATTTTTTCAACCTATCATAGACAATAATACAGGAGCAATAACAAAATATGAATCTTTAGTTAGACTTATAGATACCGATGGAAAAATCGTTTCGCCATTTTTCTTTTTAGATATCGCTAAAAAAGCAAAGCTCTATACAAAAATAACAAAAATAGTCATAGACAACACATTTAAAACATTTGAAAAACTTCCACAGTACGAGTTTTCAATGAACATCACGGTAGAAGATATTTATGATGAAGAAATCTCTACCTATATCTTTGAAAAACTAGAAAATTTTTCGCATCCTCAACAAGTAATACTGGAGATTACCGAATCTGAAGAGATTAAAAATTATGAAAAAGTTAATATTTTTATACAGAGAGTAAAAGTACTTGGTGCAAAAATAGCCATTGATGATTTTGGTAGTGGATATGCAAACTTTGAACATATCATCAAACTAAATGCTGACTTTATCAAAATAGATGGTAGTTTGATAAAAAATATAGACAAAGATGACCAATCACGAATCATCACCGAGGCTATCATTGCTTTCTCTAAAAAACTAGGTAGTCAAACAGTTGTGGAATTTGTACACAATGAAACAGTTTATGAAAAAGTTAAAGAGCTTGGTGCTGATTACTCACAAGGTTTTTATCTAGGAGAACCTCAACAAAAGCTTGTAGATATTAAAGAACTAGCCCAGATGACCAGCTAAAAAGCCACTTGAAAACGACCACTGGAGGTTAAACCCTCCACAAGGTCCATCCAAATCAACCACTTCACCACAAAAGTACAACCCTTTAACTAGTTTGCTCTCTAAAGTTTCAGGATTTATCTCTTTTAAAGAAACTCCTCCCCTTGTAATCATCGCCTTTTTAAAACCCTCATGCCCAACAACAGTCAAAGGAGTCCATGCCAACATCTTTATAAGCTTATCTCTCTTTACACCCTCTATCTTGTTAAGTTTTGTCTCTTCATCTATCTGACAAAGTTTACAGAACTCTCTACTAACTGCTAAGGGAACTAACAATGAAATAGACTCATATATAGAAAGTGTACTATTTGCTTTAAGATGTTGTCGTATCTGCTCTTCATTTAGCCCTTTTGTAAGATTTACCAAGCATGGGACTTCGCTGTGAGTTTCTAAATAAGGAGTTATCTCCCGTGCAAAATCCAAAACAACAGGACCTCTAATCCCTTCTTTGGTAAATATCAAATCACCAACAGCTTTTAACTTTCTAGCTTTTTTCAAATCTATCTTAAATGTCACTTTAGCAATTGTATCTGCCCTACACTCAGAAACCCACTTCTCTTTTGTAAAAAGTGGCATCATGGCAGGAAACAAAGATGTTATCTTATGCCCTAACGAAGATGCAAGTTTATATCCATCTCCATCTGCACCTAAGCTTTGATACCCAAGTCCTCCAGTAGCGATGATAACATGTGAAGCGTGGTAATCATTATCTTGTGTACTAACTCCTGTGATTTGATTATCAGTTTCTAGCAACTTTTCTACACGCTGTGAACACAACACCTTCACACCTAAGCGTTGCATCTCATTTGTCAATGCTTTGATGATAGTATTTGAGCTATGAGTGATGGGAAAAACTCTCATGCCATCAGGAGCATGGCTATGCACTCCAAGTTCTTCAAAAAATAGACGCAAATCTTTTTGATTAAATTTTTCCAAAGATGGAGACATAAATCGACCATTCCTACCAAAACTAGCCATAAAGTCATCATTTGACAAAGTGTTTGTTAAGTTGCATTTACCACCTCCAGTCGCTTTTAACTTAGCTCCTATCTTTGATAATTTTTCCAAAAGAAGCACTTTTTTACCCAGTTTTACAGCAGTTATGGCACTTATCATACCAGCAGCTCCAGAGCCTATAATGATAAGATTATAATTTTCTTTACTATTCATGATAGAAAAGTTTACAATAATTAGTATTTATCAACAAAATTTTAATACAATACCATTAAATTATTTTAACTGGAGGCAAATAAATGAATAATTTAAGACAAAAAATTGTGAGTGCAGTAGCACTTATTGGGGTTTTACTATTTTTTACAAGATGTGGAGGTGATACAAAAGAAGATTTAGGTGAGGTTATATCGCACGAAGAGACGACTCATTCCGAATCTGAAAATCCAAAAACACTTTTTGTAAAAGAAGAGTCAACAGGTGAAAAAGTTGAAGAAGTAGAGCACAAAGAAGACAACGTTGAACAAGATGAAGTTATCGTTGTTAAGGCAGAAGAAGAGACTACAGATACAGCACAGGCAGAACTTGATGCTAAAAAGGCAGAATTAGAAGCAACACTTCTTGAAGAAAAAGAGAAACTTAAAGCAGCATTCGATGAGCAAAAAGCAGAGTTTGAAGCAAAACTAAAAGATGCAGAATCAACAGCAACTAAGTTAAAAGTAGCAGCAGCGGCAGCAGCAACTCTAGCAGCACAACAAGCAACAGCAAAAGCAAGTGAACAAGAAGAGAGTGAAGCATCTTCTGCAGCACTAAAAGCTGACTATGAGAAGATGAAAGAAGATTTTGAAAAACAAAAAACAGAATTAGAAGAAGCTAAACAAGCAGCAAATTCTGATGCAGAAGAACAACTAGAGATGACTAAAGCATCTGTTGTAAGTATGCAAAAAGAGCTTGATGAAAAGATAGCAAAAATAAGTGAATTAGAAGAGAAGATGGGTGAGGCAGAGTCAACAGCAAACAAACTAAAAGTAGCAGCGGCAGCGGCAGCAGCTCTAGCAGCACAACAAGCAGTAGCAAAGTCTGAATCAGATTCAAGTCTATCTGAAGAGCTAAACACTACTAAAACAACACTAGCTGATATACAATCACAACTAGAAGAGTTTAAAGCAAAAGATGAAAATACTACATCTTCGCTTACTTCATTGCAAGAAGAGCTAGAAGCACTAAAAGCAGAAAAGGATGAGTTAGCAGCAAAAGATGAAAATGCAACTTCTTCGCTTACTTCACTACAAGAAGAGTTGGAAGCATTAAAAGCAGAAAAGGATGAGTTAGTAGCAAAAGATGAAAATGCAACTTCTTCTCTCACTTCACTACAAGAAGAGTTGGAAAAAGAGAAAACATTAGAGCAAGAGCTACAAGCACAACTAGATGAACTTAAAGCAAAAGATGAAAATGCAACTTCAACATTGTCTGCACTACAAGCTGACTTAGAAAAAGAGAAAACTGCAGAAGAAGAGTTAGCTCAAAAACTAAAAGATGCAGAAGAAAATGCGACAAAACTAAAAGCAGCTGCAGCTGCCGCTGCACTGTTAGCGACACAGCAAGTTGAAGCAAAAGTGGCAGAAGATGATAAAAAACTAGAAGAGTTAAAAGCTAAACTAGACGAAGCAAATGCTCAAATCCAATCAGCAAAAGAAGCTACAGCCAAAGCACAAGAAGAAGCTAAGGCACTGGAAGAGGCAAAAGTGGAAGCAGAAAAAGTGGCAAAAGATGCACAAAACGCTACTGCTAAACTAGAAGCAGTTAAAGCTGTAGAGAAAGATTTACGCCATGCATTAGCTCTAAATAAAATAGAGTTCAGATACAACAGTGCAGATCTTACTCCAAAAAGTGTAACATTGTTAGACAAAGTTTCTAAAGTTATTACTGAACATTCAGATTTTAACTATGAGATTCAAGGTCATACTGATGCTCATGGAAATGAAGACTACAACTTAAAACTAAGTGCAGCTCGTGCAGAAACTGTGAAGAATTATTTAGTAAAAAGTGGTATAGATGAAAATATATTAACATCTCAAGGTTTTGGTTCATCACAACCAATAGCAGATAACAACACAAACGAAGGAAGAATCCAAAATCGTCGTGTTGTTATAAAAATCATAGATTAAGAGATGAGCAACCCCTCTTGGGGTTGCTTTATATCTATGCTAAAAACTATACTCTTTTGTACTTTCCTATTGTTTCAGGGGTGTACAACTCACTTAACACAACCTCAACAAACTATAAAGGGATACATCCCTTTGGCACAACTTACAAAAAATACCCACTTAGCTAAAAAGTATAACGGTAAAAAAGTAAAAGTTTGGGGATATGTCCAATACGATGCTATCTCAACATGTGGCATGGCAAGTTGGTATTTTTCTATCAAAACAAACACTTATGATAGCGATACTATACATATAAATACACCTGCTTCGTATGATTTTGCTGAGCTTTTTAATGATTTCAGAGATAAAGAGAACAGACAAAAAAATGCAAAGGCATTTGTTACTGGCGTACTTCACACCTTTGACAATACATCAAATTTTTCTACTTTAGTGGATTTTGATATTGATGTCCGTTCACCTAATGATATTAAAATAAAATAGTTGTTACTTCTTGTATCATACTCTCTCCTAAACAGTCTAAAAAGTTAATTTTTGTTGACTAAGTTATAAAAATATACTACACTAAATTCATAATATATTTTTAAGGAATAAAAAATGAAGACAAGATTATTTACAACTTCAGCCATCTTAGCAACACTATTTTTTTCAGGATGTGGTGGAGGAACAGCTAAAAATACTATAATAAAACAGCCACATGATACTTCAAAACTTGGTCGTACAGTTAGTGTTGAAAAAGATTGGACATGGGATGTTAGTCTTGAATTAAAAAAGTTAAACTCTACTACAGTTATGCAAGCACACTTTTGGGAAGGTATGCCAAAAAATCTTAAAAAATTTCAAGTTTTTATAGACATGGATAATGATACAAACACAGGATACTCAGGCTCTAATGGATGGGAAATAGATGGTGCTGATTATCTTATAGAGAATGGTAAAGTATTTAAATCCTTATCAAACACAGAGTGGAAATGGGAATATGTTGACAGTTTTAAAGATAGCTTACTGCATACAAATGGTTTAGGTAAGTATGGATTTTTCGATTGGAGAGCTTCAACTCCTAAAATAGATAAAATTTTTAACATTATTGGCTTTTGGAAAATCAAATAGTGCCTTAACCTTTTGTGCTGTCAACATATCAGGAAAAACAACATCATCTATTCTAAGTTTTTTCAAGATAGGACTATCAAGATAATAGTCATTTTTAAGTCTAATAATTTTCTTTTTAACACTTATAGCATCTTCAACGATAAGAGTGGAAAGTAAGTTTGCCTCATCCGAATCGGTTACAGCTACAAAAAGATCTAACTCTTTTAGTGGAAAAGAGTTATAAACTTTAGGATTTTCTATATCTATAGCTCATAGGGAATATGCTCACACAAGCTGTTTAGTTACATTTTCAATAGTAGAGAGTAAATCTCCATCAAATAAATCTTCTACCAATTTAGCTACAATTTCTGTATCTGTTTCTGAATAGAATTTGTATCATTTAGCCTCAAGAATTTCTTTGAGTTGCATATAATTTTCTATAATTCCATTATGTACAATATAGAATCTCTTGTTTTGTGAATAATGTGGATGTGTGTTTTGTTCTGTTACTCATCCATGAGTTGCCCATCTAGTATGAGCTATTCCACTTGTAAATTTTTCCTTTTTATTATCCCTTTTGAGTTCTCCTTTTCTTTTTTCAACTTTAGTAGCAAAATTACTTACTTTTCAGACAGCTTTCTCTAAAAAGACTTCTCAC
>JAUTBQ010168065.1:0-12009 GCA_032361185.1 Lepetodrilus ovalis | reverse complement strand
CATATGCATGCAAGTCATGATATTAGTGAAAGAATCTAGAAAGTGACTTTAAACCCCAAATTAAAAATAATAAAAAAATTAAAAAAGTTCCTAAAAATAAAAAAAAATAAACATGGTTATACATGTACATGTGTATATCATATAATATTAATTTTATTATATTTTTTAATAGGATTTTTAATAAAAATGTGTTAAGGAACATACTTTCAGATTCCTGTGATTTAGTGAGATAAATCTATTTTGCTAATTGGAAATAAATTCACATTCTATTCATTCTTCATATTATCAATTATAAATTTATTTTAGTTTCTATGAAAACATCCAATAGACTGTACCGGTAGTTGATCTACAAATCACCAAATATCTCCAGCTGTACAATACTTTAGTCATCATGCAGAAAAGCACAATATGGGAGACAACTCTTCCAAGCACATGAGATGCTGACATATTGTTGGATTCTGGGAAGCATTAACATAATTTATGAGGAGCCATGTTGAAGGCTGGGCACAGACTCAATATCCTGCAGTGTTGTTCCACTAAGATTATAGCTCAGTAGATGCAATAGCTCCTTCCCGGTGTATGAATTGTAAATAATGGCTGGGTACCAGTGGTAGTTCTGTTACCAGAAACTCATATTCCTTGGGTGTGTAATTTCCTGAAACATTTGATATGTTTATGTTAATATTACATAGGCTGTGTATATATTTACATAGTATAGTGCTTGCTGGATTTTATTCCTTTTTTAAAATTTATTTTGTATATTTTTTTGTAGGGGTCACTACTATTAAACAATTTTTAGTTTTTTAGTATAATAAAATGGTTTAATTATTAATATGTATTATGTATTGTTCAGACTTGATTTCTTTTATTGATTTCCTTTTTATTTTATATTATTTTGTATGTTTACACTCGCTGCTTGTTTTGTTTTCCTTAACTAGTACACAGAATTGCTTCTAGGTGTCGACAAGTTCTTGGAGATTATAATATGTCTTGTGACGATGTAAGTATTAAATATGTATTTTCCTATATCTATTATTACATGCCTGGCATTTTCTAAATACAAAATGATGAATTAAGTGTAAGTTAGTCTTATGTATATGGGTTAGTAAAAACTTGTAATCATTACTGGTGAATTTCTGTTCAGCTCAAATTTTAGTTTTGAGTATAATACATTTTTTAGGGAGTTTTTTTCTCTTTGGAAAACATGAATAAGTTTGGAATTACTAATCATCTCACATTTTAATGTAATGCAATTATAACAGCGATAGAAACTTACCTTACAAACTTACTAGCCCGAATAGTGATACAAATAACAAACATTTACAAAAATACATAATTTCTATTAGCCCTTAGGATACCTTTAGCATTGGCACAAATGGCCCGGGCTAACGGGCTAGTGTTAATTTCTATCCCTGTTATAAAGCAGAAACTATAAAATAGAATTAATTTATGGGGAGCTTCCAAAAATTGTTTATTGTTTTAAAATTTTGAAGAGGAAAACACAGCCATTTTTGTTACAGAATACTACTACTACTGACAATAAATAATAACAATGTGCACATTTATTTTGCACCACATCCTTGCCCAAATGTGTGCTCATATTGCTACATTATTACCCCGGTCAATGGGTCAGTGTGCTCTCATTTTCCTCCTCAACTCCCTGGGGAATGTACATGCTAATAGTATTTCTTTCTTCTCACAGACAGGGAAGCTTATACTGAAGCCCAGACCGTCCACCTGACATAGGGATCTTGCCTAGAGCAAGAATACGGGACATTTGACACAAGCCATTTATACATACACATGATCATCACCATTGACTTGCCATCACCAACTCCAAACCGTGCTAACATAATTTATCAAAGGTGACACATTTTCAGCTTGTGTGTACGTGTGTGTGTATTATATACATGTTGAAGATTAGTGACTTGATATCACCAGCCCTGTTCAGGTGTTTGTATGAAATGTACTTTTGTCAGAGAATTGCTTCATATCTAACAGTGACAATCTGTGATGAATTATCATAATTGTCATCAAACAGGGAAGATCATTTTTGATAGTGATATTGCCAACGGTGAGACGTGTGAAGGCTTGCAGATGACAGCAAGTTTAACCCTCTCCCTGCTGGATTATCCACAAACGCAGCTCTTTAGGGCATCTCCAGTTGCCTGCAGCAGGGAGAGGGTTAAATCAGATGTACATATACTTTCCATACAACAGTCCCTGTGTCAGCAGTGAACTACACCTCTTAGCACTAGAGTCCTGTGTTAAGAGGGCCACGGACGCCAAGCTTTCCTTGTTTCAGTGTTGTGTGTCTCTACAGGCTTCCCTCCCATGGTAAGCACACTACAATACTGTTGAGGGTGAGATCACGCCGGTTTGAGTTGGAAACTCTTCCCAAATGGACAGCATCATCACAGTGTGAAGCCAAACTGGGGAAAACATAAAAATTCAATCAGAACTTGATAGATTAACACTCTCCATGCTAAAGGCAACCGGAGATGTCATAAGGAGCAGTGTCGGTGCCCAAGCCAGCAGGGAAAGGGTTAAAAAAAATGCATATTTCAAATTTGAGTAAATACTTTACAAAGAAAAGGAATGACAGTTTTATGAATTTATTATGGGGGTGGTATATGACTGTTGGTAATTATCTGACAGGAATACGCCAGCGTGTATTACATTGTTCAATGATCTTTGTTAAAATTCAACGTGTGATGTTTGTTTTCCACAATCGTATCAAATGTCACCGATGTAATGAGAAATGAGAAATTATTTTATGTGGAACTTGTACAAATCAGTCCTGTACCTGTATCAAGAAGGAAATACTATGTTCGAAATTATCGCTGACCCGGCCATTTCTCCCAATGCTAAAGGTATCCTAAGGGCCAGTAGAAATTCATGTTTTTTGTAAGCATTTGTTAATTGTATCATTATTCGAGCCATTAAGTTTCCAGCGGTAATTTCTTAACACTGGGGGCATACGGTATGTGTTTTTATGCGCGTCCCATGTATGGATTTATACCTCGATATGAACACATATGGCCAAAGTTATACAGCTACAACAAATATATCTTGCCAACATGTTTCCATCTGGGGTCTAATGCATGAAGGCAAACTAATTTAGTTGGTAACATTTGCATCTTACATTGCAGCCTTTCTGCTATACATGTAGTCACAAACATCTGGTTTAGGTAAAAACTACCAGTATATTTTCATTTCATGCATTAGACTTCTGATAGAAATTTTAAGAATGAAGACATGTATTGAAAATGCATATTACTCATTTATTGTTAACAAGATCACGATTATGGCTGAACAGGAAAAAGTCACAGGAGATGGGGCAACAATTTTTAAAAGCAAGCAACACGTGACATTGCATGAGCATATTGCAGGATTTAAAGGGTTTATTTCCCTCTCATTTACTCAAGTGTAATACACAGGATATTATCGGGGTCATGTGAACCAATCAGATCAGTTAATATGACATGGAGGCAAGATAAAATGAATAAGCATGTACATTTTTGCCTGTTAGTTATGAAACTGCAAATGTCTTATAGATTTGTGTACAGCATAGGTACTATTGATGGATAATGTTGTATTATTTATATTGTGTAATTTGTAATTGATGGGAGGATTAGGATATATACAATCTTGATTTGAATAAAATATGGAATCTGAATGCATATATTTGTTTGAACTCAATGTCATTCAACATTCCTATGTTGTTTGCTTTATTGCTAGTATGTTCTATTTTTATCACTGATGTCATTGCTCAATACTGCTCAGATGGAATATTTGGTATGTCCTATCACACCAAAATATACTCAAAAACATATTTAAAAAATATTTAAACATTGGAAATGTACATTATTTTATTCTCGCGAATTACAACAATTTTAGCATTTACGGTATTTAAAAAGATTATCATATATAAGTGGTGCTGCAGGCTATCTGACGGTTTACACAATTAAAATGAAAAGCAAAACAAATACAATAAAGTTCATTATCACTGTCAGTCATAGTGCCATTTTCCACCAACTCTGCCTACGGTAACAAATACAATTAGTCTTGTATAGCAAGCCAAAAAGAATTGTATAAAAAGCAAGACAGCAACTCAGGTGAATATTCAATATGATATTCATGCTTAAGCCAGTGGCAGTGTCGCATATTGATGATTTCGTCTTATTATTTTTTAGTTATAAGATACGGGCTATATGCCAGTGTGGGTTATCTGACAATATATTTTTCGATATAGACCTATTTTGCCCACTGTGGGCTATCTAGTGTTGTGGGCTACAGGAAATTATGGCAATACAGTGTCCCCTCAATATAACGCTGAAGTTGGGGGTCCATGACATACCCCCCTATAGTACTAGCCTTGTACGATATTACAGAGAAATACCGAAAAATGTGATCCACGTCTGACTGCATTGTATCCGAATCCGCTGTGCATCGGACCGTGTTATATCGAGGGGGAACTGTATGCGTAATTAAAGTGTTTTATGGTTAGAAAGAAAGGTTACAACCTGGCACTATATAATATCAAGGGTATATCATGTGACAATTATTCAACATGGTACGAACAATATGACATGTCCTTTCAGTATCACAATACACTGTATCACATTAAAAGTGCAATACACTGTATCAGATTAAAAGTGCATTCTTATCAAAAGTTTCGTATATCCTTTAAATATACTGTATATCACAATATCATATTAGAAATACTACAGTAATACGTGTATCAGTCTCTGTTCATGTGTGTAAGAATCTCCTTCCATCCTGGGTATGATATGTGTTATCAGGTGTCGCCATTTGAAACTATCGGTGCAGAATTATTGACCCAATCGGGTATTAATTGCAACATTGATATTCGGCCTAGCTGTTGGACCATAATAATTTAGCTATATTTAGACGATATTTATTGACTCCTAGAAGACTGACAGATTGTTAATCAATTCTTTCAACTCTTGCCAGTATGTATATTGATAATGAAAGAAATGCTTCTAATTATGAGAACAATACAATTAGTCAACTGCTCGTTATTTGTGGGTAATCAATGTCCCGACATGCAGTTTTGTTCCTACATTTCGATGGTGGGCAAATGTCAAATGAGAGTTTGTTGAGCAAGTGAAATTATGTTTCAAAAGGGTGGAGTACACACACGTACACACACACACACACACGTACACACACACATGTACACACACACACGTACACACACACACACACACACATGCATACACACTCACAAATGCACATACGCATACACACATAGACTGATCACTTGGAAGGAATTACAGAATGTCCAAGATACATAACTTCAGCTGATTGCCAGCCAATGAAATGGCATTTATTATTAGCCAGCCAATTGGCACTGCCTTCCATCTTCTAACTCGCATGGTGCATAAAGGAAGATATATTCCAATTGTGTGACCAGTATGTGTGGAAATGCTGTCTAACATGTCATCCTATGTCACACTTCTCACATTCAGCAAGATACGTTTATCATAGACAAATCTAAACTGAACAGGAAAAGTTTCTGCTTGCAGACATTTGTATCTTCAGCCGATTTTGTTTTGTGTACCAGGTATATAAATATGTGTGTGCTGTGTTTTGTGTGTGTGTGTGTGTGTGCGCGCATGCGTGTGTGTGTGTGCATGTGTGTGTGTGTGTGCGTGCATGTGTCCACTTCAGCTGCAGGAGAGCTTTTATTTTATTTTAACCCTCTCTCAGCTAGAGGCAATTTGTAGATCCCTGTTAAAGCAATGTTTTATGCATTCCAGCTGGAAGGTTTAATATAGGAAGAAAAGCATTTCCTATTTGTTGCGCTGTCACCATTTTCAAGGCCACAAAGTAGGTCAAGTATACACTATTTCCAAACAGAAAGCTGGCGGTGACCTCAAACTCAAAATCGGTCACAGTTCACTTCTGTGTACTGAACATCCCAGCAGCCTCCTGGCCAAGAACAACAGATACTTCTTCGTAAAATTCTAAGTTTTTATTTCAGGTTGATTGAAGATAGACAATAACACATTGACATCGTTTGTTGCAAATTCTCTACTGATACTATACACCAGCCGATCTCTCGGTGTCAGGCTTATGATAGCCACTGAAGGGACATATACAATGTGATTTTAACCTCTCACCGCGGAATTCAATATTAAAATTTTACTTTGCAGTTAACACTTGACAGCAGTTCCTATGATGTACAAAAGGGTCATCTTGACCTTGTTTACAAAGGTCAAGGTTACTGACCTCGATGACATCAGCTCGCTGGACCCAAGCAGGCAGCCAGAGCGAAAGTGCCGAAATCGACCCACAGAAACATGAATAAAATGACCGAAAGTTGACCCCTTGTAGATAATTTTGAAATGTTTTCTATGTAGGAAGATTAGATGGTTCAACGACAGTCTCAAACCGGCTGAATCTGCTCGGGACCAGTTTCAGAACGTCATCTTGGTCTGGCTGATAGATGGCAAAGTCAGAAATCAGTACAATTGAACATTAAAATCGTTGGCTTTACACATATAATATATGGACCATAACAACCATCTTCTTAGTTCAAAGTTATACACTCATGCAAATGATCGTCTTCATAACACTGAAATAAATAAATAAATAATAAATAAACTGAAAGAGGAGGGATGTATACATTCAGTCCCCTGTATGCGGACACTGCACCCCATCACAAGTACTAGGCTAGATGCATGGTAATTAACCCTTTGAGGAGCATCACACACAGAACCTGGCTGGTTAACTCTTGCGTCCACGCAGTCAGATTTTGTCTGCAACACTGCTTTACGTGCAAAGCACATTACCGCCTCTTTCAAAGCTCCAGAAAAGTCAGATCTGTAGCACACCAAGGGTTAACAGCATATGAATACAAATTCTCAGCACGATTCACTAAGATATCCCCCCTGCCCTCCCTAGCCCACCCCACCCTCCCCTCCCTTCCCATAAAATCCCCTAGCTAAAAGTAGTCCCTACCCACCCTTCTGATGTTGCTCACATATACGTAAGTGAACAGGCCTCCAAGCAAGGAAAAGCAAACAGGCCAGTGAGTGTTCAGTACACGATTTATACCCTTTTCCTACACTTCGGTACCAGCCGGTGGTACAGTCGATCAGACTACTAGCAGGTCAACAGGATTGAACAGTCACCATCACAAGCTGTAAACAGTTGTTCAGACAATGTCATATCCTATGGGGGAGCAACACACTGTTCTCCCAACAACTAGTTTTACTTGAAAATAGTCCAATGAAATGTGTCAGAAAAATAAGCCTGTCTTGGCAGGTTTTTCCCTGTGTTAACAGGAAAACCAACACTTTTTAATAAGTAAGTTTTCCCCTTTTTCCCCCTCTTTACCTCTTCCATTAAACACACAAGTTAATTGTCACGAATGAATTAATGCACATGCGAGCCAGGTTTTGTTCTCCGGCCACATGTATTAAGATGAAATACATGTCACACAACATGAAACAAGTTGAATTGTGATCACAATGTTTACTGATGCAAATACATGCAATGCTCGTTCAACTAGCACAGACACAATCATTACAAATACAGTAATGTACAATAATGTGCAAAAATTCACCTTTACAACTTGCGTCATAGGCATACGATACAATTTGAAGACGTGCTGTATTCGGCGTCATAGTTTATACATGGTAATCATCACATAATACATTATAATAAATGACCTACAGTTCCCGCACAAAATAACGTCAATGTATCAACATGTTCATGCCAGATCGTGGTCTGGTCAAAGACAATAAAGAAATTGTTTTGTAATATAACGGTGCTTCAGTATACGTCCGTGTACGAGTTAAACTGGATAACCTTGTGCATAGCCTAATTCAGAGTATGTCTCACTACGAAATTCTCTTCACTGAGTTTCAGTGATCAAACAGAGCTGACTGCAAGTCCAGGTAAAGTCTACGCAAATTTTGTCATCAGTTCTAAGGTATCTAAAATAGAAACTGGAAATAGGCCATAACCAAGTGATACACAGTTGACCCCTTAAAAACCCGTACACAGACCATACAGCAGACACGAACATGGATCATGTGACAGAATAGAGCAAATGCGATTGGTCGATTCTGTCCACGATTATTATTATAGCAATATGGACAAGAAGAGCTCATAAAATGTTCCAGCTAAAAGCACTGACAAAAGCCAATTTCACAAGTATATAACGCTTGATCCCCCGACAAAAAAACACCATCTTAGGGGGAAAATATTTGTTTGTTGAGCTCAAAGTGATGATCTCTTTAATATTTAAGGGCATAATCAGTAGGAATATATCTCTACCCATAGAACACACACACTGAAATTCTTATATGGTCGGGACGATGTTAACCTCCTCAGCTAACCACACATGGCTCGTTGGCTGGGATAACCCAAGTCCTGAAGGTAATTTCTGCTCAGTTCACCGACAGTGAACCGGAATACTTGACATCTGCTCTCTGTGTCTGCCAGAAGAAGCAGACGGCAGCCTTGTGCAAGAATCACAGTAAGGTCCCTGAACTGACGACAACAGTGAAAACAAAGCAAGAGTGGACACGTGTTGAGCCCCCTAACTCCAGCCTCACAGATACCTCGCCGACAATCAGAGCTTGACGGCAAAGGTTTCCAGGCATGAATATTCGGGCTAACATTTTGGATGTCCGTATATCGACATCGCACTTGTAATTATGAGATGTTGAGAATTCATTCACACACACAAGACTTCAACTCAAAAAGAAAACAAAAGATTCTCTATAATCCATCTTGTTGCTAAAACTAAGTTTTCCTAGTTGTACACATTTTAACACTACCTACGATTGACATATAGTCAGTGCTTTCAATCCTAGTGTTTCTTTGCCGTGAGATATATATATGTACCCATATATAAGAGACATTGTGATCCAGAAACATGGATAACATACATGGTATTAGCTTATAGGTTACTGCGACATTTCAGAGAATGTTAAGTGAAAGTATTTGTGGTTTGTCAAATGTAATACACACTTTAATGAAAGTTCATTTCAATATGTCATGATAACTTTGTTCATCCTGAGTCAGATGATGTAGTCTATAAATAAATAAATATGCAAGGAGGAACTAAATGACTCGTCATTCATTATGCATTGCTTGACTAGTCATGGAAAAATATTTGCACTTGGCCCGAAATTGGACAAAACAGAAAATGAGCAATTGTAGCAAAACATTAAATCACTGTTGAAGAATTTGCCTTTCATAATCACAATTATCATAAAGAAAATTTTGCTTTATCTAAATATATATTTCATAATTTAATTCTTGAGCAAATACGACTTTACGTTAATATTTACTTTGGAGTGGCATATATCTAACTGATCCATAAGCTGCCATTAAACAGTGAAGGCCTGAGGCAGAAATAAATTATCAAAATGTTCGATCCACAAATCAATGTAAATTTATTTATCCATGCATTCTTCTTCAATGGATATTTTAATTTTAATACAGGCAACTTGAAAATATAACCGTTAGTAACCATGGAAACTAGCAAATCAAACAACAGTGCCTCGCTTAGCGCACTCCATCCATACAAAGGGAGACGATCTTGTGTACATGTGCGCAAGCGCATTGTACATCATACCGGGCACTGCCCAGTTTTACACCATTGCACAGGCAATGGCCGTTTTAAAAAAAAACCACAAGTTTCGTTAGGACGAACAGACGGAGGCCAGTTCCAAGTTTCAGGGACAGGCATCGAGAGACTAGATACAGATATGCACTCACACAATCAAGAATCGTGGTAAACAAGACAGAAATACAAACTGAACTTGCATTCAAGACGATACGCCAAGGCTGCGACATCCCCACCAAAGGGAGACAATCACGTTACATGGCAACACAGACCAGCAAGGGACTTGGAGCATATAGTGTGGTACCAGAACATGCTTCCCACGAGGAAACACGTACTGTGGATGATTAACTTCTATAGTCCAGTCGGTAGCGAAAAGCAAAAAACTAGGCATCATAGGACTGTCCGGACGAACCGCTTGGGAACGTACATGGTTAATCGGTACTGTTCTCTACCATCTACTGTGGGTACACCCTCAGCATATAGCTCCTAGATAAGTGACCGCCTCACCGTTCATGCAGTCGCGGCTGAATGAACATGCACACAAGTGGCCAGCGGGTTTAAGCGTGAAGCATAGCTCTACAAGACCTCGGCCTTGCTGCCAATACGCACATACATACACACATACATGTGAAAGTGTAAATAGAGTTGTCTCCTCTTTGCTCCATTGTAAGACACATGCTGGTCGCTACACCGCGATACAGCGGCCATTGAAGACCAGCCAGATTTTGAGTTGTAGTACACATGTAGCAAGTCTGGCTGGAGACCAGGTCAGATAAGTCTTCTCGTATCATGTTGAGCTCGATCAGGTTGTTGTTGTTGTTGTTGTTGTTTTCTTTTATAGTTTATGCTTCGGCTTCTCTGAATCACAATGCCCAAATAACAAAGTAAGCTTAGTCCGGTTGGTCAGTGACCACGGTATCACCATGACAACCACAGTATCACCATGACAACATCGACGGTCTGCTCAGCCGGCAGACCAGATACGTTATGTCTGCTACAGCTCAACACAGAAATTGCACACAATATTTGTTGTAAACAGGACTTGGTTTGTTGTCGCGTGTCCCGGAGATCCAGTGTTCCACGTCCTGTATGTAAAGAAGAGTCTGAAGACAGACGGCGACACACAGACACATTAACATGCACTTCTGCCTGTCTGTCTGTCTGCCTGTCCGCTTGTCTGTCCGTCTGTCCGTCCGTCTGCATGTTCGGTGGTTGGCAGCCACCGTTAGCCGAGGTTTCTCTGCCCTACATTTTTTGTTCTGGGGGTCCGCCGACGCCTAGTACAATCCACAGCCTCGCAGATTGTTGGCAATGATTACATCCGTGACCGCGTCGAACACAAACTGAATGTTGTTGGTATCAGTGGCGCAGGTTTGATGGCAATAGATTTCCTTGGTCGAGCTCTTGTTCTTGGCCTCAAACTGGGCCTGGATGTAGGCCGCTGCCTCCTCGTATGTTTGCTTGCCTGAAAACAGACGAACTTTCTTTAATATGCGTGCCACGGGGAGAGTAAAGAACTGGGATCTTAATTCTGTATGAAACAGAGTACTAGTAACTCTTAAGATAACCCTGTAACGCCAATATCATAATCTGGCATAGTATGTTTTTAAGATGTTTGGAGTAAATATTACCTTAAAAACAAGTTACACCATTTTGTACAGGACAGCAGATATATTGTCAGAGGTATTGTCATGGACTAATTATACATTGGCTTAGAGAAATAAAGAACTGATAAACTGAATTTCATTGCATTTTAAAATTAATCCATATGCTCAGAGCATAGCCCTTTATTATTATTATTATTATTATTATTAATATTATAATTATTATTATTATTATTTTGATTGCAAAATAATCCAAAACAAATGACAGTGATCTGCTTTCCACGCCAAATTCAGCATTTTGGAATAGAAATCGTGGAGAAGCATCATTGCAGACTGCATTATTGCAAAACCTAAATATAATTCCTGCGATGAAAAACAGCCAATTGGTAATGCCTATAACAAGAGGATGTGAATGAATGGATAATAGTGATTGGACAATAATTGTTACCAATTCTGCCATATTAATGCTCAGTATTTGTACACATGTACAATACATGTGTTATGGTTATATCATGGGTGCACCATATATTTTATGACGTGACATTACCCAAACCATTATAATTTCATATTTGAAAACGGATTAATTAAACTATTTAAAATTATTATGGTATGCTTAATAAATAACATGTATACTCCGCGGTTAATATATCCATCACTGTCTGGCTTTAGTGACTGACAGTAGGAGGAAGGTTAAACCTTACTATCGATTGCTTTGTAGGTACAGTGTCCCCTCTATATAAGGCTGTATTTGGGGTCCATGACATACCCCCAGCCTTATAGTACCAGCCTTAT